>PVHP010001381.1:0-107443 GCA_004024765.1 Zapus hudsonius | reverse complement strand
TACACAGCAAAAGAAACCAGCAGCAAAGCTAACAGATAGCCTATAGAATGGTATAAAATCGTTGCCACCTTTACTTCAGACAGGGCAACAATAACCAGAGTTTGCAAAGAACTACAAAATCACACACACACACACACACACACACACACACACACACACACACACACACAAACACACACAAAAAATTACCAACGACTAAATGGACTAATGAAATGAACAGACAGTTCACAAAAGAAGAAACCCAAATGGCCAATAAATACTTTAAAATTGTTCAACATCTCTAGCCATCAGGGAAATGCAAATCAAAACAACTTTCAGACTCCAACTTCCCCAGCAGAATGGCAGGCAACAAATGCTGCTGAGAATCCAGGGAAAGAGGGACTCTCATCCATTGGTGGGAGTGCTAACTAGTAGGGACATGATGGAAATCAGTGTGAAGGTGTCTCAAAAATTAGAAATAGACCTTTCATATGACCCAGTTCATACCACTGGGTATGAACCCTAAGGACTCCACCCTTTAGTTCAAGAGATACTTGCCGTCTGTTTACAGTGGCTTTATTTATAATAGCTAAGAATTGGAATCAGCCAAGATGACCTTTGACAGATGAGTGGATTATGAACATGTACACATACATAATAGAATTCTATGTCACAGTATGGAAAAAATGAAATTTACAGGAAAATGTATAGATTTGGAATGAATCTCATTTAATGAAGTGACTCAAATTCAGAAAGACCAAAACTACATGTGTCTCTGATATGCGGGTGTTAGTGTGCAATATCTATTCCTGTGTATATATAGGGAACAAAGGTCAATGAAACATATGAAGAGAGACCTGTAGCCAAAAGTGGATATAAAGAAATGAGCTGGAAGAGGGGGAAGGGACGGACAAAAGGGCAGAGCAGAGGGGAATTAGGTGGAAGAGAGAGAGGGGTGCTAGGAGGAAGGGGACAAGAATTTTTTAAAAGCCCAACAAATTATGCTTGAAAATGCCAAAATGAATGACACCTGTATCTCTGTATACAGGTGCCAACTAGAAATAAATTTTTAAAAAAGAAAAAGAATTTTTTTGTCTTTCTTACTTCCCATTCCTCACACAATTCTCTCTCTTTCTCTCTCTCTCTCCCTGTCTTTTTTCTCTGTTGATCAAAACATTGGATTTGTTATCTACTTTTTTTTTCTCTTAAAGAACAAAATCAAATGACATGGAGAGTGGGAAATTTGGCCTTTTCTCGTATGTCTGCCCCACAGGCTCCCAGCTCCCTGATCTGATCTCCATTCACAACATGGCACCATTTTCAGCTCTGTGAGAATACAGAGGCCTCCTTTGGTACTTAACCTTGACCCACCTGCCTGGTAAAGAAGCCTCACTGACAGGAGGACAGGTCTGCATGAGCAGGAGGAGCATCCAGTGACCCTACCTCGAGAGTCAAGTGGGACAGAAAAATGGAAGCAAGTACTTGCACATTCTTCTCTGTTTTAACACTCCAAACCTCTATAGCAAAACTGGGTGGGTTCAGCTCAAAGATAACTCTTTTACGCCTTTGCTTTAACACAAAATTGATGCTTTTCTCACTCAGGGAAGGCCCCTTGTTGGTTAGCTGTCAGAAAGTACCATAAACTGACCCTGTAGAAATGTATTCAGAGCATGAGTGGAGGAGGGCTGTCCTTCATCAGGAGTCACATGGTTCTGATAAGGGGCCCTTCTAAGCTGCAGACTCCTGAGTTCTGCTTGTAGCTTTGTGTTATAGAAAAAGGGTCTGAGTGCTCTCTTCAGTCCCTTTTACAGTCATAGGTCCTACCAGAGGGACCCACCTTCATAACCTGCTCATCTTCCAAAGGTTCCATGTCCTAATCCCATCACACCTGTGGATTTGGGGGATGGTATTCAAACATTCAGTCCTTTGTGGCAATGTGTTTAAGCCTCTTATAGATTTTCCCTAGCATTGACTCTATTCCTCACATTATATAGCTGTTATGAAAGGTTTAGAGAAAGTGAATATGCTATTAAAACACTGAGCTATGAGTTGGTCAGGGAAGCTATAGTTTCCTTAAAAAAATTAAATAGGCTATTATCATTGCTTTTGTCTGCCCACCAAAACTAGATGGTAAATCCTTATTGCTAAAGACACCACATCTTTTGCTGACTTAGAGAAACCAAGCTGGAACTGAGCTGGAAGCTTCCCACCTGCTGGTTAGCTTTCTCAATGCTAGAAGGTGCTACGTAGAGTGGAGGAGAAAAGCCAGCAACAGCCCTACCGTGTCAGCTGTGGACACTGTATGCTACTTAACTGACCTACAAGGCACTATGTAGCCACGAGTACAATCATGGCATCACTGTTATGGGGGTAGCCAACTGTTTCTGATTGGATTGGATACCTGCTCCACAGGAGGGAATTCATGTTTGTTGCTGTAAACCTGGCCAAGACCCTGTGGCTAGGAAGATGGATCCTCAGGAGGAAGCTACTACTGTTGCTATGCTAAGCAGGCAGGATAGCAAGCTGCCTTCTAAATATCTGTGTTTATTTTCATAGATTAATGAACCTTTCAGCTTTGATTACAAAAAGTTCTCTCTGCAGTGGGAAGAGGTTGATGCTGAGATGCATACATGGCAAATTTTCTGAGAACAAGTGACTATTGTATTCTCAGCCCTGAGCAGGACATCTAAATCACCAAGGCTCAGCCAGAAAACCTCATGGCAGAGATGGCAGAAAGAACATAAGAACCAGAGGATGGGAGGAGTGTTGAGGAACACTGTCTTCTGGATATGACACCATTGCCATGCTCATGAACTCACAGCAGTTGTAATCGCCTTCAGATGGCCATTTCATTATGGAGGGAAACCAGCTCATGAAAGCTCATACCTCCCACACTAACTAATGGCAGCTAATAGTTCCTGGAGAAACGGGAGTCATGTTCTTCAGTAGTGTAGCCACTGGTAATTTGCCTGTAATCCAGTCAATGGCCTTCCACCCATGCTCATTCAAGGAACCCTAATTTAATTCAGTGAGTAAAAAGAAAAGGCATGAAAGGAGAACAAGGAATAATTGGTAAGAATCATTTTAGTGGAAAGAGACTAAGAGAGGGTAATGGTGGGGGGAATAGATTAAAATACATTATATATATGTATGAAAGTGTCAAAAAGAAACTCTGAGTTAAATTCATTGGCCCAGCTCTCAGCCAGCATCTCTTTTCTCTATCCAGTATTCTAATTAACTGAAAAATAGTCCTATAGCTAGGCATGCTGGTTCATGTCTGTAATTCAAGCCCTTGGTAAGCTGAGGCAGGATGATTACAAATTCAAGGCTAGCCTGGGTTATATGATATCCAGTCTCAAACAAGCAAAATGAAATCCTGGGCCTAGCTTTTGGAATCTGAAAGTAGGGAGAGAGAAAAAAGAATTAGAGATTCATGGATCCATGGATCTATGGGGACTCCTCTGCTTCTCCTTGTATACCTCAAGTGCTACAAATGTTTCCTTCACAAAAAAAGTTCTCTGGTGAAAACAAATCCTGAAAATCATTGTATCAGGTGTGCAAGCTTACCTGCTCTGGAAGACTCTTCTGAGGACACTGGTTACACACACAATTCCAGAACTTCCTACAGAAGATTTGGAGTCAATAGATATAAAGTGCCCCTCCTAGGCCCAGGAAGGACAATAATCGCTTAACCAATGGAATCTCATCAAGTTAAAAAGTTTCTGTGCAGACAAACATACCATACTCAGAGCCAATTGCCGCTATCAGACTGGGAGATAATCTTTGTCAAGTATAACATGGATAGGGTCTAATATCTAGAACTTACAAAGAACTCAAAAATAAAAAATAAAAAAAAATCAAGCAGCCCTCTCACAAAATGGGGCATTGATCTCAACAGAGAATTCACAGAGAGGGAAACACAAATGGCTAATTGTCATTTAAGAAAGTGCTCACCATCCTTAATCAAAACAATAAGATTTACATTTCCCTGAAATGTCTTTCTTTTTTGAGGGACTCAGAATCAGCTTTTGCAAGGGCATTTCTGTCACATTTGTCCAGAATTATAGGTTGATTTCTCCTCCTGCTCTTCTCTTATATCTAGATTCTGCACTTAGTAATATGGATACAATAAATCCCAATGAGTTGTTGGTCATGGAGGCCACAGAGGTCCCTAAAACAATATTGGCTGTCATCATTGCTCTTGGTTGTCCACCAAACCTGGAAGGTTATTCACCATTGCTGAAGATAGAACCTGCTTGAGTTCAAGGACACGGAGGAACTAAGCTGGAATCTCCCACTCTAGTTGTTACCTTCCTTCACACAGAAGGTGATATGCAAACTGCTTGCAGAGAAAGCCTTCAGCAGACCTACCAAGCGGTCGATTCAGGGTCTTCCAAAAACAGCCTGCCAAGCATCATATGCCCGTTGGTGCCGTAGGGATGTAAATGTTATGAGAATGACCAACCACTTTCAGATTGGATTTGAGACTCACTCTATAGGAAGGAAATTGTGCCTGGCAGTAAATCTGGAAAAATCTCTGTGGCTGGGGACCTAGGCCCTAGAGGGTGGCCCAAAATGTGGATATGCTATTTCGAAAGCAATAATCTATGTATCCATGTTCATACCTGCAAACGCAGAAGTTTCCTTATGCAAATATAGAGGTGAATACAGAGATGCTTAAATGGCAAAGAGGCCAAGAATAAGCAATGACTAGTTTGTGCTCAGTCCTAAGCAGGGCATCTGAACCACCACCTCAAGGCCCAGGGCACCTCTCAGGAGAGGAGGTGGGAAGAACGTAAGAGCAGGAGCGTGGGCATGAGGCTGTGGAATGCTGCCTTCCGGATATGACAAGTTGCCACATTCACGAACTCCCAGTAGAGGTGGTTTCCTGCACATGATTGAGCCTGTCGATACTTTACCATAAGTGAGAGAGGGGTCCATGAGACCTCACACCTCCCAGAGTAAATAGTAGAAACTGATGATGACTGGGAAAGGGGAGCCATGTTTTGTAGTGATGGAGCCACTGATATGTTCCACATTCTCCAGTAAATCACTTCCCACCCATAATTATGCAAGCAGACCTAATTTAAATCAGTGGATAAAAAATAAATGAGATATAAAAGCAGGATGAGAATTCAACAGGAAGAAGCAAGGTTTTGTGGGAGGAGTTGGAGGGAGGAAGGCAATTGGAAGGAAGTAGAAATAAAATGTATTGTCAACATGGATGAAAATATCAAAAATAAAATTATTAAAATGGAAAACAAGTATTTCATCATTTATGGTTCAACTATGCTTCTATCACAAATTTTTCATGCCCATCCTCTATATTTTATGTTTATTTTTTTAGCCCAAATCTCTGATACAGTGCTTGTTCTTTGTCTAGCATTTCTTCCATTCTGAACACGATTACATGTGCATAAATTCAGGTAGAAGAAGACAGACGCAAGGGGCAGAGAGGGGAGAAGAAATGGAGTAAATAGAGGAAAAAGCATAAAGGAAGAAAGTGGAGAAATGAGGGATAAAGAAGGAGAGCAAGAAAAAAGGCAATGCGAATGGAGGAAGGGAGAATGAAGGGGAAGGAAGGAAAAGAAGGAAGGGGAGAGAAACATCCGATGACAGGTTTCATTTATACCAAATGTTGTTTTTAATATTTATTTATTTATTTATTTATTTATTTATTTATTTATTTATTTATTTGAGAGAGCGAAAGAGGCAGATAGATAGATAGAGAGAATGGATGTACCAGGGCCTCCAGTCACTGCAAATCAACTGGCTTTAAGTGGGTGCTGGGGAATCGAATTACGGTCTTTCTGTTTTGTAGGCAAATGCCTTAACCCCTAAGCCATCTCTAGTCCACCAAGTGGTTTTTTTTTTTTATTTCCTCTATTTGAAACCAAAATTCCAACCACAGTTCCACCCTGCCCACACTTCTGTTATTTCCAATACATTTTGAGACACCTTTGATGCTTTGGCTCTAGGATCCAGTCTAAGAAAACTTTTCTGGAGAGGTACTATGCCCTTTCCAGATGTTTGCTAACACATCCACAGCTGGAGCGCTGCATAGCACAATCCCTCAATCATTAGCAGACGTTACCTAATAGATAAGCGTATCCTTTGAGCCGCCTGTTCCCAGCTCTCTGACACACAATCACACGCTAGTCACTTTCCCTGTGACATCAACATTCTTGGCCAGGCTATTGGAAGGGAACTCCTTTTCCACTCCAGATAAATTGGAATCTGGGGAGAGAACCATTCCCATAGGATCCATGGCGACATGCTCCCAGCACTCCGTCTTCTAGTCCATGCGGTGCTCAGCTCTAGCCATGAAGCCGCTCTCTCAGACCTCAGTGACACTGACCCCAGTGCAGCTGTAGTTCCTCACCAGCTCCCTGTGACAGCGGGAAGCAGATAGGAGGCACCAGGCCTCAGTATCAAGGGACATGTGCACATGAACCCCGAAGGCTGGAATCATTTCTCCTTTTCTCTTCCTCTGCGGTTCCTCCCACACAGTTTTACTTCAACATTGAAAATGTCCATCTGGTCTCTGCTACAGTAGGCTCCTCATGATAGCATATTTCACTGACAATACTAAGAGATGGCCCGTGAACCCAAGAAGCAGGGTTACCTCTGGGCAGTTGGGGCAAAAGCATAGGGAGGAAGCATAGCAGAGCCCAATTGTAAGGGGTTTGCGTTTCAGACAGCTGTCTGAAGTGAGACACTCAGGCCTTCTGCCACCTCTGGTGCCAGCCTGGCTGCCAAGAGTCTGCTGTACATCCCCCAGATGTGACTGCAAATGATTTTGCTACTAAGTTGGTTTCTAGCCCCAAGAGTACGGAAAAGTCATATAAGCAGCAGAATAGAGAACAGGGTTTTTTTTTTAATTAAATAAAAGTTGATTTATTTTATCTCTGTTTTTAACACATTGAGGATTTTGGAGTCAAACAGTTTCAAACCCTGGCTTGGATGCTTACTAGCTGAATAATTTTGGGCAATATACCTCTCTCAGCTACAGTTTTCTCATGTGGTCCTTGTGGGAATTCAGTGAGAAAATCTATGTAAGTCCCTGGCTTGGAGTAATTACTCATTAAGTGCAAGCCTTATATATTTTGGTTTTTGGTCAATAGGCATGAAGAGTTTTGGAGTCCACACCATAGATGCATGTGTCTAGATGGTTTATGTTTCCCTCTTGGGTCGACACTATCTTCACTTCACAGTAAAGTGCCAGCAGAGCTCTCTGAAATCCAAACCCAAGCTGAGTGTCCTATGTTTAGAATAGCCTGCTTGTAAGACAAAACTCAGTTATATCCCTTAGTCCTGGGCCTTTTTCAGAGGGAAAGCCGGGATGCAGTTGGATGCCAGGGGTCCTTACTCTATGTTGAACCGTTTTCCATTTGTCCTAGAAGACCATGTGTATATGTGGTAAGGGGATGGAGAGAAGGCAGAGAGCACATGCCTGCTCTCAACTCCATTCCAAGAGAGAAAAGAAGCAGGAATGAATTCCATCTTTAGTCCTGTCCAGGCTTTAGAATACTCACGCTGGGCCACTCGAGGCTTCAGAACGATTTCTCATGAAGATTGGGTTGCAATTGGAGTGTCTAGAAGAAAACTTCTGCTAAAATGTCCTCTATGGAAAGATGGGATAAGGCTAGAATAGGTTTTCATACCCTGTAACTTAGAGTTGGGTTCCTGGTTGGTGAACACACTCAACAGAAGCCCTACACTTGCCCTGTGGTGTGGTACCAGGAGAGAGCCCGATGGAGTTGAGTTGCTGAATGGAAGAGTGAGGGGTCACTTTCTTCAATGGCCAAAAGGGGCCACGCCAGTCTCTATCACCACTGCCACCAACCATCCAATGCAGAGTGGCAGAGAGCCCTGGGGGTTTCCTCTTGTTTAAGCTTTCCGTCTTCTCCTGGTCCTCTATTCATGGGCTGCCTTCTCTCTAGGTCACTGACTCTTAGAGTATCAGGGCCTCTTCCAGCTCAAATCTGGAAGGAATTTCACTACACCGACTTCCCTCTTCCTACCTCTCTCCAGTCCTAGCTACATCAAAGCAGAAAGCACAATACCTCCTCTCTAGGACGTTGCACAGGGGTTTGGGGGATACCTTGAAGTTGTCCTTGCAGTCACCTGGATCAGGTCATAGATTCAGGACCCATGGCAGAGTAGCCTAAGCGAACTTTTATTTCCATATCTTATTCTTTTGAAAAGAACATAGCCATAACTCCACAGAAAATAAATATACAGCATCTAATCTTTCTCCTTCCTGAGACAGTTTGTTGAAATGATGCAGACCCCATTGAAATAACTTGCTAAGTGTTGTGTAATTCCAGAATTCTGATTATTAGACAGGAGGTTGGTAACTCTGCTGCTGATGACAGTTTTTAAAGCACCTTCTCTATTAGGTGAGACTTACTTCCTACCATGCCCATGTTGTGACTATACATGCAGAACTTGGTTGTCTACCACGGCCTGTGCATACATGCACGTTCTACTCCCTTCTCTGGGAAGGGAAGCCTTTAGAAAGAGATAAATGTTCACCCTAATTTTATAATCCATTGCTAGGTCATCAGTGACATCAGGAAAGAAAAATTAAGGTTTTAATGATTTATACTGTACAAGGCTTATACTGGAAAAATTAGCTTATGCATTTTTGATGCACAATATTTCCTTAGAGCAGAGGTCAATGATCTACAACAATGAGTTGTCTGTTTTTGTATGTCCTAGATGATCTACAAATTGACATTTATGTTTAATGTACTAAAGTCTAAATAAGAATATTTTATTACACATGAGCAATTATATGAAGTCCTGATTTCAGTGTCCTAAATAAGGTTTTATTGGAACACAGCTGTGATAAGTTTCAGTGCTAATGTGATCTGATCAAGAATCAAACAAGAGACATTCCTCTTGTGTAGGTCTGTGAGCATCCTTACAGAAAGGATTGACGGGGAACATGGGTGGACCTTCTAGTGGTGGCCTCTGAGAGAACACAGGGTCTTTGCTACTTGCTGGTGGGTGCGTCTACCTTCTGCTGCTCTTCTTCATGGACATAGAGCTAGCTTCATTGTCCTTGTGGACAATGTGGATTGAAGACCAGTGGCTTTCTGGGACACCTTCAGGCCTTCAGTGCTGGATTGGGACTGCTGAGGCATCCAGCCTTGTGGATGCAGTGGCTACTGGTTCTCAGACTCTCCAACATGCAGACAGATACTGTTGGACTCACTGCCCTGCCCAACCCGCATCCTGTAAGCTAAGCTAATAAATCCCTTTTATAATATGTATTCATTCTATTGGTTCCGCTCCTCTTCAGAACACTGCCTAATGCAATAGCTTTGTCCATTCACTTATTAACTATGGCTACTTTTATACTATTATGGCAGTGTATTAAAAAATATTTACCATGTAGAACCTCACAGGACTGACTCTGGGATAGGCAAATTTTAGAAGCCTTAAAAGACTTCTATTTTCCATACCATTTCTGTGGTGGATAGCCTGGGAACCAGGGGAAGAATGGGACTTTAAGCATGTTCTTAATATGATTGAGCCCACCGAGAAGCAGGTGTCTCATCCCCATATGGTCCAGTTTCTTTTTAATTCCTATACCGAGCATTGTTCTTAAAAGATAGCCCTCCAAGAGCTGTTGAAATACTCATTAAGAAATATTGATTCTGAATAGTGTCATTGTGTTCTTGAAGATACACGGTATTGTGACAGAACATGATATAATGTCCTCTGTAAATGTAAATTGCATTGTCTGAAGCCTAGTTCTTACAGAAAGACATCCTTGGCTGTGAAAATAAAATCATAATTTGTAAAGCTGTAATGCTTATGGTAGGAATGTTCAGCATTGAGAATTCCTCTCTTTCTAGTGAACATCAATTTGTGTGAGATACTCTTTGGCCAGTAGCAACCCCTTATAAGAAATGAGTTTTCTACGTCTACTTTATTTTCTGGCTTTTGCCTTCACTCAACAGTATTTCTCAGGAAAATTACTTTTAGGTTCAAGTTCTTATGTATTCTTGAAGCAATATATCAGTTGAAAAATTCACAGAACTTCTTTTTTAAGAATCTATTTGTATGAAAGCACTGAGCTACCTGAGGAACTTTGGAAGAAAATAATATGCATCTGTAATATCATTCTATATAAATAGGCTAAGAAAAAACAGGGATAGAAATTCTTTGCCCCTTTCCAGAGCAAACTGTGCAAATTCTATTGTAGCTTGTCAGTGAAACATGCCACAGACCCAAATTATATGTGCTATTTCCACAGACAGGATACCTGGTGAGTGTAATTTCTTGAGCTCAGAATCAGCCTGAAGAAAATGGAGGCAAGAAACAAAGGAGTAGTCAGGGGTACACAAGCAACTTTTGATGACATTGGGCAGCAAGACCAAGAATAAGGACTGAACAGCCACACACAATTAGTGACAGGGGCCTTGCTAGCTTGGAGTCTTTGTGAGCTGTAGGGAATTGAGTGTGTAAATGGAGAGTCCATCTACCCAGCACTGAAAGTGAACCTGTTTACCTTATCTCAGCCATGTACCTCAAGAATATCATCTCCTACCCCCAACACAACTCACATCTAATTTAACATATATTCACATTGAATCATCTAAGAGATTAACTGTCACAGTCTTCTCTGGACACTGCCACAATGACTCTGTTGGAATCTTATTTAATGCTCACGGCTCCTCAAATGATGGCCATTACTATCTATGTTTTGCAGATGAGGAAACTGAAGGGTCAATTATTTTATCCCAAACTGAACAGCCATCACTCCCAAGAATCCATGTCTATCTGAGACTTCCTTTTCAATGAATCAGACTGAAGCAGCATTGGGATAACCTAGAGTTTGAAAGAGGAACTTTTGAGTTGGTTGATACTTTTTTGAAGTTAATATTTTAAAATCCGTAGTGCTCTGAATACATTAGTTAAGCCTCGGTCAGATTAAGCACTTCTGGGTTCTTCTATCTCATGACCCACCCTACCCAAGTAACTCAATACCCGCCGGTAGCCCTCACACTGGCCCCCACCGGCCCCAGGTGCTCCATGGAGACTGTGCAGAGGGTCAGCCCCTGAACCCTCCTCATCTATTACACTTCGCACTTGTCTACTCTCCTCACTCGGATGTTAATGGCTCATTTCCCCAAGGTTCTCTTTTCACCTCTGAACCACACGTCTGTCACCTCCACTTGTTAATGGCTTTCAAACATCCTAAAGCAGAGCACAGTGGCAGTGCTGCTGTTCCACAGAGATTCCCCCAGCCTTTCTCCTTGGCTAGGGGCTGCTTACAACTTGTAAATCAGCATATTAGTCACAGTTATATGTTTACTGAAGGACTCTCCAAATAGCCTAGGAACATGATTTAGAACACAGGACAGCAGCAAGAAGCTTCTAGTACAGAAACCTGCCCAGAGTCCAGAATAGAGCCAATAGCATGTCATCATGTGAGGATGTCATCTGCAAGTGAGGGTGTCCGAAGAGACAATGGTCATCCCCAAACACTTTCAGACACCTGGTTTTTTGGAAACAGCTTGTCTAGCTTTGGGTTTATGCCCAGTGCAATTGCCTTAGGAGAACAGGGATGGCTGTATTGACCTGGAAGAGAAGAGCCCACATACCCTTGCCTTCTGAGGGCAGGAGGGTCCAAGGTACATCCTGAATTCCTGATGACATACTAGAAAACTTTAGGCTAGATATGCCTGGGTTGCATTTTTTGGAAGGTGACTTTCACAGGGACCTCAGCCTTGGCATCATATGACTCAGTTCTGAGAGGCTGGACGCTTCCAGAAGAAGTGAGCCTCTTGTTAGTGAGTGTGGTGGAGTCAGACAGAGTGAGTGCCTATCAGAGATTCTAAAGGGAATTTCTACACTGGAAGCCACAACCATGCCACATGCATACTGAAGGTGACATGGTGCCTGTGGGACACCTGCTTCCAGGTTTCAGCTAGTTTGTGCTAATATTCTAGTTTAAAAGACCGTCCTGAGCTCAAAGAGGCTCTTGTGTGTCACTCTGTACCCGTGGACAAGTGTGACAGGAGAGAGTGGGATTACCACAAATTCTTATTTTGTTTTGCAACAGACATAAGTAAAATGAACGTAAGTAAAATGAAGTTTGTGGCATTGGGTGGATTCAAGTAAAATATGTAATCCATTTGTCTCCTGTTTCCTGATTTGGAAGATCAGGAAAGAGAACTGCTTACTACCTGCCACTTTGGGCTGCACGGGAGGAATGAGAGGGAATCAAAGCCAAGAGCTATGTTGAAACCAGGCAGGAAGAAGGCGTTCAACACATGCACAGAGAGTAAGAAGTATTACACACTGTACAATGAGACACACACACTTCACAGTCCTCTTGAAACCCCAAATGACAAAGTGACTCAAAGTACCTAACTTGTGAAACAATCTTAATTCCCTCAAGAGAGCAAGGGGAGCGGAAAGGAGGAGGAAAAACCAGGGGTCAGGAGGAGACTTGTGCAACGGAGTCATCATTTTCCTCACTGTAGACAAAATGACCTTGTTTCTAAACATTTTCAGAAAAAAATTAACATGTTCTTACTACCTTCAAATTCTAATCCAATTGCTTCTTCCAAATAGGAAAAACACTCAGTGAACAAAAGTCTATAAGAAATTGTTGGCATTCGCTATGGTTTGTATGCAAAGCTTCGGGTGTCAGAAGCTTGGACCTCAGGGTGGTAGTGTGAAACAGGTGGAGACTGTAGAGGTGAGCAATGGTGGGAGGTAATTCGGTCATTGAAACTCTGACTATGTCTCTTGAGTGAGTTCATTCCTGTATCAATGAGGCTCCCACTCAATTCTGCCCCTTAGGTATGTGCCTGTTTTTCTACTCTGCTTCTTCATCATGCTGGGATGCATTCAGGGAACCCTCAGCACAGGCGACACAAAGGGATACACTTAATCTTGAACTTCAGCCTCCAACATTGCAAAGTAGCTAAAATATTTTCTCAGTAAAAAATATTTTATTTATAAAGTATTAAGTCCCAGGCATTTTGTTCTACCAACAGAAAATGTACTGGTGAAAAACATTCAGTGACTATCTCAGCTTAGCTCATTAGCTTTGTACTCGCCAGCCTTGTAACCATCGGTCATAGTTCAAACATGGGGAATTTGCTTCTTGAGATACTGGTGAATACTTTACAAATCGATTACTTCTATGAGGACTTGCCCTGTAAACGTTCTAAGTGCTGCAGTATATGAAATTTATACAGGTTTCAGAATAAGACTTTTATGTAGATAATGTCCTGGATCCTGGAATCTTAGAAGTAAGGAATTTAAGACAAGTGACATATCTCAAGACTTTCTAAGGTCAGGTACATGAAGAAGAGATTGATAAGTGATGTGTAGCTGTCCAGTGTCGGCAGCATTTCATGGACATCTCATGTGAATGGATGGATGGTGGTGCATAGATGTGAGAAGATGACCTGGAGAGAGAGGGAGTTCACAAGTAGACAGAAGCTGATGATAAATGCTCATTCTTGTTTCAAGTCCTACAAATAGATTTGATATATGCAATCTGAGGGCGTTTGATTCAGGCCACTGTAATTGTGTAGGAACCTGGCTCACTGTCTTCTTTTCCCAGTCAAGGAAGAAGGTGTGTAGTGTATTTTTTCTATCAAAATCCCCAACTCCAAGACACAGAGGCATCATCTCTTGGTCTTCCTGTGACTTTTATCAATACAATTAAATCATCTAGGAAATCATGTGGTCTTTGAAACCAAAGTTACTGTCTCAAACATGAGAAGTTTGATGCAATCAGAGTGTCTAGACTTGCCATTCCTAGTCCTTTCAAAGACAGCACTGGTGAAGCTTTCTTTTAAGTCTGTGCAAAATGAAAGATTTAAGGTATGTGTTTCTTCTAATCTGAGACTTTCATGCATGATTTGACAGCTGGGCAGTGTTGTGGTTTGAATGTGAAATGTTCCCCAGAGGATCATATATTTGAGCACTTGGTCCTCAGCTGGTAGCACTGTTTGGGAAGTTTGTGTAATGTTTAGGAGGAAGATCCTTGCTGGAGGAAGCAGGGAATTGCAGTCAGGTTTTGGATTTTATAACTTTGCGCTCTCTCTCTCTCTCTCTCTCTCTCTCTCTCTCTCTCTCTCTCTCTCTCTCTCTCTCTCTCTCTCTCTCTCTCTCTCTCCCGTCTAATTGAATGCAATGTGACCAGATGGCTTCCTGCCTCTGCCACCATACCTTCCCTACCATGATGCACTTTACTTCTTGGGACTGTAAGCCTTCTTCCCTTACATTGCTTCTTTATAGGTATTTTCACAAGTGAGGTAATACAGACAATAGAAACAACTGCAGGATGCCTTGAGACCAACCCGTCCACCTGACTACATTAGAGGTGTCAGAAAAGAGGAGAAAGTGCTCAGATTAAGTACATGGATTTCAAGAAAGATTTTAACAGGCTTAGGATTTTTATTGAAAAACTTCCTAAGACAATAGATGAACAGGCCAACAGGGTTTCTGAGATAGCCAGGGGTTCTTGTCGGAAAAATCACTTCCAAAGTTCTTGCTCTGTTACAACAAAACAGGATATGGAACGTGAAAGGTGGTCTAGAGAGCAGATACCACAGAATTATCCAGAGACCCACACCAATGTGGCTAAGCAATTATGAATTATACAGTTCATTCCCAGGGAAGATGAAAAAAAATTAAGAAAGAAGGAAAGATAAAACATATCCTAAGGAATTCAGGAAATCCGAAGCAGATAGTTTTTCATGGGGCACAAGAGGAGAGTAAAGGGAAAGTCTGTCCCTTTATTGGGTAAAGGAGAAAGGGAATAGGAGACGAATACATCCCCCTCCAAAGTACAGGAGTCTGGAAAGTTCATTTAGCCTGGAATGTCAACTCAAGTGAGAAATCAGAATGGGAACATTGATGTCAATTTATCTGAGGGGCCTCACAAGTCAACCAACAGCATTGGAAAACTTGTAAAGAAGAGAGAAAATGAAGCTTCAGTAGGATGGATATTCACTCGTGCTTCGGTCATAAATGCAGAACACGATGAGCACAGCCTGGGATGTTCGATCCAGGCCACCAGAATTGTTCAGTGACCTACCAGGTGGGGAGCACAGCCAACCACGGTGGGGTATTGAATGATCTGAGAACAACTTTTCCTAAAGCTTGTTTTTAAATTATTTATTTTCTTCCCAGCACTCAGTAGGCAGAGGTAGAAGGATTGCTGTGAGTTTGAGGCCAGCCTGGGACTTCATAGTGAATTCTAGGTCAGCCTGGGCTAGAGAAAGACCTTACCTCAAAAAAACAACAACAAAAAAGAAATAAATACAAATAATTTATTTCTGTGTGAATGCTCGTGTGTGTGTGTGTGTGTGTGTGTGTGTGTGATAGTGTGCATGTGGAAGTTAGAGGACAATCTTGGACAAAATTGAGAGAAATTTCTTTAAACTCAGTCCTTACACCAGCAATCTTCTTCCAAGGCAGATAATTTGTAAATTGCTGTACAAACACTTTGAAAGGCCAAGAGATTGGTATACTATTTGTTCACTTCTTCACTGACTCATTCAACAAATAAGGAAGGCTCTATTCTAAATATACAGTTTCAATCAACAGAGTCATGGAATAGCCTTTCTTCTGGACCAGCCTAAGCAACCTTCATGGGACTGGCCAGAGATTTGAGTTAGGACTATCCCAGCAATTTACCTTGGCTTTGAAAATGTTCCAGTTTGTCTCACACACAGCCCATAGTGAATGAGAAAATGCCATGTATGCTTGCTCCTAAAGAATACCTGTGTATCCTAATGTATCCCCACATCTGCTGAAAACGATGATGCCTTACCTCTCATTTGCTTGTTTTCATGACTCTGTTAACAAGGCAGGGCTGGAGTTTTACTGCAGTTCAGAGATCAGGAACAATGCCTGCAGACTCACAGCTGGGAATTGATGCAATCAGCACAACCCCAGTCATGGTGCATCAGAAAGTTCTGCCAGAATGGATTCTTACTTGTCAGGTTAGAGTGTCTTGCAGACAACCTCAGCAGTAGCGGAGACCCAGGAACATTGCAAAGCTGACAACTGCCCTGGGTACACTCTGACCTGGGCTTAATGTATAGCACATCACTCTTCCTTCAGTCTTTCTGACCATTCTTGAGGGTTAGCTGTGACTTTCCCAATTTTACAGACCATGAAACTAAGACCCACACAGATCCAGGGTGAGGAGGTAGGATGTAAACTCATACAGCTGAAATTGACTGTGCTGTTTTATGTGTCCATGACAGAAATCAGACCTGGGCTGCTTTGATGTGACTTCTCAATAGCTTACAGCAATGGTGTTTTGACCATAGGCAAGGATACCCTGGTGTCCTTGATATACCTGGAGGCACATAGGGACTCAGGAGGACTGTTAAGGTTTAAGATAAATTGATGTAAATTTAACAAGCCATGGAAAGATCATGATAACAAATGTAAAGCACCAGAACTCCCATGAGGTGCTGAGAACTGAAACGTCCATTCTCCTGGGTTGGATGGCTGGGTGGCTGGGTGCGGACATTGTCTCTCCATACAGATTCTTTCGCACACACTCCCGGGGATTCTCAGCTCAGGGCCTCTGGCATCTGCATGGTGCCTTTTCATCAGCCTGCTCTGAACCTCCAGCAGTCATCAAGAAGTGAGGCCACACATATCTGAGGGAAGGGATCAAGTCAAGATGATTCCCAGTTCCATGTGCTGTGCAGAGAGAAAGGAGCTTCCTTGTTCTCTTCCATCGTCTTGTGCCCCCAAAGTGAAAGATGAATCCTCCAATCTACAACTTTAAGTCCCTGGTTATATATCATACTTCTATAAATTCCCTCCACAGAGGAAATTCATTTTTATTTCACCTCTAGATTCACAGAATGGGGTAGAGAAAAAGGAGAGAGTATGAGAGGGACAGAGTTTATTCAAAGTCAGACCCATCACTGGCCAACCCCCTCCTACCCCATAAGTCTGCCCACCACTCTCTCTAAAAGGCTTTTTGCGCAAGCGATCCATGCAAATTAAATTTGGGGCTCTCAAAAGAATGGCCACATATAACCAGTAGACAGGCTGGTTTAGAATGAAATGTATGGGTCATCTGCAAGAGGGGAATGCTGGTTGACAACACAGCTTTCATAGCCAAGGGTGGAAGGCCAAGATGGAGGGTGGCCCCAAATGCTTCAAAGATGTTCTAACTATATCTCCAAACAGGAAGAACTCGATAAACTACCCAGCAGCCTGGGGACATGAATGAAACTGTGACACTGGATTGGTGAGGATCTCTGATCTGTCCCACCTTAAAGAGCCACACATACGTGGGCTGAAAGCAAATCACTGGAGATTATTAAAAAATAGGTTGTGGGCCTGTGTTGGTTGAGACTTGGAGTTGATAATAATATTTTGAGAGCCTGCTGCCTGACATTTCCCAGAAAGCAGGCAGGGCCGGCCATCTTCATCTCTTCATGTAGATATCAGATCAAACAATACCTCTTTAGAAAGGTTTTCGTGGACTACCCTACAGAGACAAACACTGGTTTCCTGCCCCATCCGCTGCCTCCTTACCTGTTTCATTTTTATTCAATACATATATATAAAATCTTTCTTTATCTGGCAGAGTGGGAGAAGAGAGAATAACTTACATGCATGTGTGTGCACGGAACATCTGAGTGTGTTAGAGGAAAGATCTCCCCTTCCTAATTTTCACTAGTTAGTGCTGGTTTATGAAACAATGTCCCCCCTTTTTTTCTTTAACATAAATTGTAGGCAAAATTTAGAGAAAGCCTGTATTCTAGTTTGACCTCACATCTATTTTCTTATAGGTAGGGAAGCCTTCTCCATTTTGCAGGAGTATCTGAGTTTGGAACTATTAGCAGACAGAGGTTAGAAAAGATGCAAAAGTGTGCCTGGTAACCCTGGTGCCCCACACTATTCAGAGACTGGAAGAAAATCAACTGAGAGCTAAGGCAAACTGTCCCAAATGTCCTCCTAGAGGCTCTCTGCTTGTGGACAGAAGTGTGGCCTGGAGGAGGTCAGGTAGCTTGATGGCCTTTTCCACAGATATTCCTCTTTGGCTCTGGCTTGCTGCTTTGTCCCAATGAACCTCATTCTACCTGCCTTTAGGGAGTGGCTGACTCTTTCCTTCAGAGTTTCATGGAAAGATCAGAAATAACAAATACAGAGTGACTAATGTGCACTAAAAAAGTCACAAATGCAGAATCTGTTACTAACCAAACTTCCTAAGTCAAGGTCAAATATTATTGGCTGACTTTTCTCATAGGAAGTATTTTAAGTGTGTGAAGTTACAGCTTTCTAGGGCTTTAAGACTTGAGAAAATCTTCTCCTTGTGAGCGTCCTCTGAAGGGTCCCCATTTTCTTGGTCTTTGTATCATGGTTTGGTACTGAGTGGGCTGGCTATGATTTCACATCAGTCTGGGACAGAACATCCAGCTACTTTGACAGGTAACCTCTGCCATCCAATTCTCAGCTCCTCCCTTAGAGCAGAGCTCTTCCCACCACATTCACCCTCATATCTCCTGGGCTTTCAACTGCTTCTTATCCAACTTTCTTCCTTAGAGAAAGGAAAACCCTTTGCCCCAAAGCCCCCATTCCACTTTTCTTTTCCTTGATGTCATTGTGCAAGCCTGTGCTTTCCTTTCCAGTATCATCAGGGTCTAGTCTCGAGGCTCTCGCGTGGGTAACTCCAGGCAATTTTTAATCCTCTCCTCTTCTTACCTGGGCAGTCCTTGGCACCTGTCTCTATTGTGCCTTTGGATATTTTTTCTAATATCTGCTTTGAGTGGAACATCTCTCTACCTTCTTCATTTTGGGAACTCCTGTTCACACATTATAGCCCAATTTAATGTGGTTCCCTTCTTGACTTCCCAGGAGGTGTTAATCCTATTCTTTGCTCTCCCTTCAAGAGACTATGGATAGTATGTGCTGGCAGTGCATTCTGTTTAAGTGAGGTGCTCTTAGCCTTTCTCTGCTTGCACACCCCACCTTCTGTGACATTGTGGCAAGGGCCACAGAAGTCACTCAGTAAAACATGTATTGACTTATGAAAGAAAAAGGGAGGGATGTGGTTCCCTTGGGGAAAAAGAACCAGAAAAAAACAAATACCCTGAGCACCTCATTCTTGCCATGAACATCCCTCCTCCCCAATGACAGAGACTTCTTGTTGGACCAAGTTCAAGTTCTGTACCAGTAACTTTCTTGTTGTTGAGACAAAAATATCCGTCCAGAAGCAGCGTAAGGAAGAAAAGCAGTTATTTTCAGCTTATAGTTTCAAGGGGAAGTCCACCATGGCAGGAAAAGCATGGCAGGAACAGGAAGCCTGTGTCACAGCATCACATCAGCAGGAAGGAAGTAGAGAGAGTTATGAATGCTAAAGGCCCAACTAGCTTTCTCCTTTTTTATCTTGTTTATTTTTGATATGTTTATACATATATATACTGCATTCTGATCACATTCCCTCCAATTATCCACTCTTCCCCCTCCCATTAAATCTTTCCTCTTTCCCTTGGATACACATCCTCCTGTCTTGTTTATTTATTTTTATATACTTATTTAACTTATAATTTCTAGCATAATTATGGGTAGGAAGTCATTTTCTGGAGAATGTGGAACATATCAGTGGCTACGTCACTAAAGAACAGGGCTCCCCTTTCCCAGTAATCATCAGTTTCTACTATTTACTCTGGGAGATGTGGGGTCTCATAAACTCCTCCCTCATCTTTGGTGAAATATTGACAGGTTCAACCATGTGCAGGAAACCACATCTGCTGGGAGACCATGAGTGTGGGGATACTTCATATCCAGAAGGCAGTATTCCGCAGCCCCACTGCCCATGCTCCTGCTCTTACATTCTTTCCACCTCCTCTTCTGAGAGGTGCTCTGAGCCTTGAGGTGGAGGTTCAGATGCCCTGCTTAGGACTGAGCACAAACTAGTCATTGCTTATTCTTGGTTTCTTTATCATCTATGCTTTTCTATATTCACCTCTATACTTTGTGTAAAGAAACTTCTGTGTTTGAGGGTGTGAGCAGTACCAATCTATAGCAATAGACATGCACACATAGATATTTTTAAGGTGGTTTGACACACTAACTAATTAGCATGTCCATAGTTCTGGGTCATCCTTGAAGGCCTAAATCACTAACCACAGATTTATAGCTCCAGGCCTGAGTTCGCTCCTACAGAGACTTCTGTGGACTCCTAGACAGAATGGACATTGAACTACCAATGGACCCAGCTATCCCTCTACTAGGCATCTACCCATAAGATGCCACATCTCAATGCAGAAAATTTTGTACAACTATATTTATAGCAGCTCAATTCATAATAGCCAAGAATTGGAATCAACCCAAATGCCCATCCATGGAGGAATGGACAGCGAAACTGTGGTATATTTACACGCTGGAATTTTACTCAGCTGAAAGGAAAAATGACATATTGAAATTTAGGAAAAAATGGTCTAACTTCGAGCAGATCTTACTAAGCGAACACTCTAAAGAACAGAGAATTGAACGCTGCATACTCTCCCTCATATGCAGTCCTTAACCAGGATAACCGTTTTCTCTATGCAGACTAGTAGAAAGAAGTGAGAGTTTATGAATGAGGGGTAAGGGATGGGGGAGGAGAATGGCTTAAGCATGAGGTTAAACCATATTAGGTTCAAAAACATAAAATCCTCAAGAGCATACTGTAACCTATTGAGAAAGTAGTGGGCATCGACTGGCAAGAGGGGCCATGAGTGGTAGGGGAGAGAGTCTAAGCCTGTGAATAATTAGATCAGTCTGACAACCCCTGGCTCCAACCACCGGTTCCTTCCCTCACTGAGATGTTGACCCAAGCAACCCATGAGGTTCCAACAACAAGACAGAATTCTGTCAAAGTTCTTGAGTGCCCTCCCCAGGCCTGAGGCAAAACACTGTTGCTGAAGAAACTACAGAATGCCATAGACCAGCATCGAGAGACACTTCGAGGTCTAGAACGGTATCCAGCTCCCAGAAGGCAGTTAGTGTAGTGCTGGAAAGCACTGTACAGGTTGCCAGGGGAAAATGATCAACAACAGCTGGAGTAAACAGAGACCACTGACATGAAACACAATCTGCAGCCATGAGTAGGCTGACCACACCTCCTACTGGGAGAGAACAGCGAACCAAGAAAGGAGCACTTGTGTAATGGAGAAGCCTGGGCCTGGGGGAGACAATCAACAGCTTTCAAATTCGGCCAAATTTTCCACTTAGTGAGGGGGAGCCCTTGTCTGGAACTTGGGATGCAGGGCGATAGGCACCGGATCCTGTACTCTAGGGCTCCCAAGACAAGATGCACTATGTATGGGAGCAATTGACGGGGAGGCTACTAAAAATAGAATCTTGGTAATCCAGAATTGTGTATATTTGTTAACTTATACTGACCTTACTCTCCGATGGAGATTATGTTTGTGTTTTTCAGGATGCAGTAAGAGAGCTGTGGCCCATCTAATCCTACCATCCGACCATAGGCAGATAGCTGAGATTCTGGCAAGAGAGGAGCCACCACAGTCATATCACGGAGGATCCATATGGAACCCTGCAGAGAACAATGGGATGAATAAGGGACCCACAGCCACAGCCATTCAGTTAACACAGGATAAGCCAGTGAGACAGAAACCAATGATTTTTGACACAAAGACCCCTAAGCTCACAACATTAAAGCAGCCTTAATACTCATCCACCACGACTCAGGGAACTGAGCTGAAGAGGGGGCGGAAAGATTGTGAGAGCTGGGGTGGAGGAGACTATCCAGAGGCATGCCCCCCCTCAGTAACAACATACTAGGGCCAGGAGAACCTGGCTGAATACTAGGCTATCCATGGTCCCCTGTCACAGGACTGATCCAGATGACCCACGGAGGAGGATATCCAGTTGGTTGGGGATGGGGGAGGGGGAGCATCGGGGAATTGGGGATAACAACTCATTGTTTGCCCACTAAATAATGTAACTCATTATGGACAATAAAAAAAGAGGAAAAAAAATAAAATTGTTATTTACCTTCAGAATGCAATGGACTGAAGAGTAAGTCAGATTTAAGAAGAAATATATAAATTATAACAATAAATAAAAGTAGTTTAAACTTAGCTAATAATAAGCCAGTAGATTCATATGAAGTATAAACATCAATTTAAACACATAAATTCATTAAAGTAAAACTTTACTCAACAGCGTAGGTTCTAATTTCAACAAACAGAAAGTTGTAGCCATGACTTTAATATGAAGAAAGTCCCAGTGCATGTGATTCTATGCTTTGCTCTTGTACACTCTTCAGTCAATAGACCCTAGAGGGAAGCTTAGAATGTTCTTTGGCTAAAACAAGGAGATATTCTGTCCATCCAAAAGTCTTTTAGATATCTACGTTTATCCCCTTTGATCCATGTTGATATCACTCTTAGCTACTCTGCCTTTTTCTCTTTCTCTCTCTTTCTCTTTCTCTCTTCTTTCCTTTCCTTTCTTTTCTTTCTTTCTCTCTCTTTTTTTTTTGAGGTACGGTCTTGCTCTAGTCCAGGCTGACCTGGAATTTACTTTGTAGTCTCAGGGTGTCCCCAAACTCATGGCGATCCTCTTACCTTTGCCACCACACCCAGCCTCAGAATCTGCTTTTTACGGATGGCAGCAAATGTCAGGGAGACCCAAGAAACAGCAGTGCAGAGAAGAAAAGAAAGCCTACAGCCCAACATGAGATGAGTCATCTCTATAACATCTGTCAGGGCTCAGGATACATCACAAAGAAGTGGCACATGAAATATGAGAGCCGCTGTCACTTCTGAGCCTGAGAACCTCCTCCAGGGAGATGGCAGTGGACACTGAGGAGACTTAAAACTCATAAAAACAGAAAATTAGAGGCTGATGAGAGCTCAACCCTAAAGGAGACATAACTGGTCCTTTAAGTAAGGTTCATGGACCATTGCAGAAGAAGGGACAGAAAGATGTAAGTGCCACAGAGTGGAAGTTGTTTTCTGAGGTGTGTTTCCACCATAGAGACTGAATCCGTGACCACATAGTGATTAGCTATAACCCCACTGAGGAGGGTCCTTAGTGGAATGGGGTTAGGGGGTGAGGAAGGAACATGAGTATAACCTGATGAGGATATGGCCAACTTGCAATTGGTTTGTATAATGAAGTTTTAAATTTAAAAAAAAAGTAGTGCATTTAGTTTCAGCTCAGTGCTGGCCTGTGTAGACAGATGATCATGACGGTATGCTCTGATCACTGATGTCTGATTTCTGCTCTCAGGTTAATGGTTGAGAGGTGGGTGGAAATTCAAAGCTCTCGAATCAGTTTCTACTTCTTCCCGCACTTTTAATCAAGTATATGGTATAGTTGTCTTCACACTGTTGGGACAAAATACACAACCAATTATAGTTCACAGGAGGAAAAGGATTTATTTTGGCTTACAGTCTCCAGGGGAAGCTCCATGATGCGTGGGTGGAGCATGGCATGAGCAGAGACTAGACATAACTTCTTCCACAGCAGGTAGAAAACAGCACTGGGAAAGTAAGCTCAGTTCTCCTAAGGGGGAGCTGGCTCTGACACTCCCAGAAACACATCTCCTCCAGCAAGGCTCCACCTTCTAAATTACCAAGAGGTGGGGACCAGGCATTCAGAACACATAAGTTTATGGGGACATCTGATTCAAATCACCACAATATCATTGTTCTATTGAGGCAGAATCCTTTTCTATCCAACCACAACACACAACTCTAAGAATCTATCTTTTCTAAAAGTTTTGCCATCATTATACTGTGCATGCTTATGCCATGGTCACTGATCTCCCAGGAAGTCATGGACTGTCACTAAATTTTCCTAATGTTGGGAACACAACAACTGCTTCACAGGTAAATACCTTCAGGTAAGGAAGACAAAGGTAACCTGGGTTTGAACACCTGGGGAGCTCAGACGTACAGCTAGTTCTTCAGAGTTGTCCAGAGTGTAGATCAAAAGGCAGTGGGCATGGACTATCCTGGAGAGCTGGCAGCCAGGGGATGATTTCTTTCATCATAAAGGAAGGACTGGGGAGCACGCCACCGCATCAACCTCAGAATTCTATCATTATCCATGGAAAAATTTCACATTTTTTATTTTGACTAGATTTTGAACTTCAGGAGAATTGAAGCTGTTGTGTTAAATGTGCATCCCAGTTTCTGTAAAACTTCTAATAAGCTCTTACTATTATTTGAACAAATGGATGATACAAGAAAGTGTGGAGGCTAAGAATAGAGAAAGAACTGTAAAGAGGGAAGGAATCCCCCATTTCATTTACAAAATATGTTATAAGATATGAGGAGACGTAAGTGATCCTTAAACTCTCTCTCTCTCTCTCTCTCTCTCTCTCTCTCTCTCTCACACACACACACACACACACACACACACGAGAGCATAGTGTAATTCTCAACATCTCATTTGAGAAATACACCTGGAAAGTGTGGTGAGAATATTTATGACTTTCAAATCCAGAGAGGTACATAAAATAGTTGTCTGGTGTAGTGATTTCTACTCTCCTGGGTTGCAGCATACTGTCATGATTTCCTGACACTCCATCCAAGTAAACCATTCTGCACTGCATGTGCATATGTGCTTATTATGGTAGATTTTTAAAAATTATATATGTATATATATGCAGATCATTCTCAATACTTTATTCTAATGGGATAATAAACATCTATAAAATCAAACTATGAGAAACTGTCCTAAACCTTAAAATAAACAAGCCCCCAAAATGACTCAGTTCAGCTTTACCGTTTTTGGTCGCATCAACAGAGCTGATCCCTCTGCATGTGAAACTCTGGTATGCTCAGTTGCTCTTGGGACCTGGTTCCAGACATATTTGCCTCCTGCTGTCTCTGTTCCCAGGCCTAGTCTCTCCTCCCCAAAGACTAACTCAAAGAGTAAAGAAAAGGAGGCTATAAAACTGAGAAAGAACACTCAAAGGGATTCCCACTTCTCAGCAGAGTATACCTGCCTCACCAACTGAGAGACTTGAGCTTTGCAGGATAGGCTAAAAGCCTCCTTCACTGTGCCCTCCCCTACAAGGCAGTGGACCAAAGGCTGGAAATGCCCTCCTCAGACTCTTCTTCAAACACCATTCTCCTTGGCTACATGTTCAAGAACAAAGTTGGCAGAAATTCATCCCAAAGATATCACCAGTCCTTGCTTGCAGTCCCTTGAGGGCCCTGTCTTCTGACAGGAAAGACACCATTGTGTATAGAATCCTCACACAGTTCTATGGTAGTTTTGCTTATCTCTGTTTTATACTTAAGGACTCTAAGGTAGTGAAAAAAATGTGCATTACCTAATGCTATTAGTATGCATCTAAGCTGGAATTGATTATTATAAAATTTTAATTAATATCTTTATTATGAATAAGTATATACATTGTATGAGCAAATCTTGTGAATGTGTCCCCATTTCCCTCCTCACTGTCCCCTACCCACTGGGGTCCTTCCCTGGTGTGAATACTGGATCTGTCCATAGGATAGGGGGTTATGAACTTCACCAGAGGTAGCCAGTTGTCATGGTTTGATCCAGGTGTCCCCCACAAACAAATGAATGTGTTCTCAATGATCGATCCTCAGCTGATGGCAGTTCAGGAATTATGACCTCGCTAGAGCTGTGTTGATGGGGGCGGGCTTATGGGGTTATAAGCCAGCTTTCCCTTGCCAGTATTTGGCACACCTTCCCTGCTGCTATTTCCAGTGCTGTGGCAGAGGTGATGTCCACCCCTTTGCTCATGCCATCATTTTCCCTGCCAGGATGGAGTCTCCCCTCGAGTCCATAAGTCAAATAAACCCATTCCTCCACAAGCCGCTTTGCTTGGGTTCTTTCTGCGCAGCAACTACAAAGCTGACCACAACACCAGTTTTTCTTGTTTGTTTTCTTCCCCCTTTGTGCATTGTTGCTAAGGGGGGGAGGCAATGTCTCTGGATATTCTCATTCATTAGTTTTTTGGGGACAGTCATTGCCCCAGGTCAGGTCAGGGTGCTCTGGCACTGCCACACTGTCTCTCTAGAGAATAGAACATCAGTTGCTGCTTCACCATCTGCTTCCACGAGTAGGTAGCAACAGACGTCTTACCAAAACCTTTCAGGCTAGTCCACAGAACCCCGTGAAAATTTTGTGGGGGAAGGGGGTGGATGAGGAAGGGAAAGGTGGACATTCTCAGAAGTCTCTGCAACATTATAAGAGCCCTGGAGGAACTACCATGCACCTGCCCGGACCATCCAAGCACCGTCCTTCTGTGGAGCTAGTGGAAACCATACTGGCTCATCCTACAAGTTGTAGCATGACATCTCAGCGTAAGTTGGATGATAGCTAAGCCAAGTGCAGATATGGAGCCTTGACTAGATATTCTGTCCTAGGCTGTCCCTGGAGTTACACATATATGCACATGTAGGTACATGATTGTGTATGCCTGTGCATACTTGGTGCTTTTACAGGTATGAAGAGTCTGATGAGTTGAAAGCATGTAAATTGAACATATTAGTCACCAAGTTTGGAATGCTGTTTGACCTCTAGACTTCTCCAAGGCAAGAAAGCTTCCTAAGACTCTGTAAGCCACTTGGAAATAATAATGACATTAGCCAATAATTAAAATAAAAGCTAAGTTAATTAACCAACCTCACCTTTCAGATATTGTAAATAACTTTACAAAAATATTAGCTCTTAGTTCTCAGGACAATCCTAAGAAGCATGAACAATTAGTATTGCCCTTTTCTTAATAATGAGGAAATTTGCAGTCAGCAGAGCCCATGCTCAGGTCCTGTTGTGCATTCTTGCCGCTAGGGTGGAATTCTGGGATTCAAGAATTCAGGGCACCTGGACTCATGCTCTCTTCTGTGTTAGCATAATCCCGAGTGCTTCGCAGAGTTATCAAAGGTCCCTCCTTTATTTGAGATGGCTCAGAGATTCAAGCTGCGTATTTAAGCTCAGGACTATTTTTCAGGTTTTTGTCTTCCCAAGATAAAGATCAGATGCTGGTGCCATGGTAGAAGGTTCTCCAGCAGTAGATCTGATGAGATTCTCCACGGCTACTTCTGCCTGCTTTTCTGCCAGCACCAAAGAAAGCAGGTAGCACTGGCCACAGAGGTACCGTTGAAGTGTCCATGGACTATACAACCACAGATACAAGATGAGACTGAACAGGAATGGAGTGACAGAAAGGCAAACTGGAGACCTGCTCACCCTTGGGGCAAGCCGTGTTGAAAGATCTCCATAGAGCCATGAACCTGAAGTGGTGCATTCTTTCTCCTCCTTGTAGTAAATAGTTGCTTTTAGAAGCTTCCTTTTGTCCACTAGCAAGAAAAATTGGATCCAGTAATAGAGCTTAGTGTGCAGAGAAAATAGAAAAGAGAAAAGGAAAATTCCAATGTTTTGTTTTAGAAAAAAAACCATATGCTACTGAAAAAAGATTTATGGATTTTTTCCCAAAAACAACCACACGCACACATGTGTGCACACATATACACACATGCACACACTCAAAGCTAATTCTATAAAGGGGCCTTTTGTCAGAATGGAGAATGACTTCTTTTGCCCAACTCTGAGCTGGATGGATGGAGCTTCTGTTCCAAGCTCTTCCGTGAAGTACTTTGTACAGGGCACAACCTGGATCATCGTGCACAGAAGCCCTCCGAAGCTGCTCTCTCTCAGGCATCTGCTCAACAGTGGAGATTCACATCCTGCCTGTGTGGGTTTACTCATGTTTCCCGTGTCAGTAAAGAGACAGAGCTGTAGAACATTAAATATTTACAATTATCAGAGAAAAGATAGCACACAGCACTACACCAAGATAAGAATATAGTTTTAAAATATTTATAATGAACAGAGTTTGTTCCTTCTGCTTCTTCTCTTAGGCCTGGCATTTTTGGTCTCTGATCTCTACTTGTGTTTTCTTTCAAGATCCCCTACCCAGGGGTATCCAGCCCACAGCTCACAGTTGCATGAGCACACATACATTTATGTTTGCAAAATGAAATTTCACCGACAAAGTTCGCACTTAAGAATCACACAACTGAGTTACAAAACATTCTCATAATGTTTAAATAAGTTTACGATTTTGTGTAGGGAAGCATTCATAGTGATCCTGTGGTCTGAGGCCCATGGGTTGAAAATGTCTGACGGAACTGAATGACTAAATCTGATGACTGTCACATAGATAGAAGGACCTTTGGAGAGTTTGATATCCTGGTCCCCAAGCAACAGAGCTGTTTTTTTTTTTTCACTGTCTCCTTGAGAGAAGGCAATGGAAAGTTGCTAAACATATACTAATCTCTAGGCCTGTTCTGCTTTTGTCTCTTGAATATTTAAAGTTATTTTAGACAATGGAGTTCATATGGCATTATGAGTACACTGATTTATGATTCCTTTAATACAACTCAAAAATGCTTCATATTACTGTACTCAGAAGCACTATAGCTTTAAGTTTGGTTAGTAAAAATTTCCTGAAAGATCTTACCCTTTCCTTTCAGGTCTTCATACAAGCAGTGCACAAAAACAATGGAATTTTAACCTGAATGTGCAATTAGCTCTAGTAAGATGGAGAAAGCCTTAGAAAAAGACAGGAAAGGTCATTTGGCCTTTCCTTTATTAACAAAGAATTCAAAAGAAGTATTTGCCTATCCAGAGAGATTAAAGAAGTGCAGCACATGCAATGGGGTGTCAGGGAATTATCAGGGATCACAGGCATTTTATTTGATGGGTGCCATGTTTGACATTAAAGCACAAAGTTGGCACTCCTTCTAGTCCTAGAGATCTCCTGATGTTCTTGCTCTGGCAATATCTGCCCTACGGCTTTTGAAGGCCCTGGCTGGAGAATGAGGCTGTGCACGTTTTTGGTGTATATTTATATCTAGGTGGCTGGGCTGCCAAGGAGCTCTGAGAGAAAGCAGAGTGGAGATAACTTCTAATCCACCTTTCTGTGATAATGTGGCGCAAAGTGAAGAGACCCAGGGCTCCATCCTCCAGTCTGGCATTACCCTGAGAGAGGTAGGGCCTCGGGTGTTCTTAACAAACCCAGCAGGCACTGGGTAAGCTTGCACATTGGAAAAAAGCTAGTCATTAAATCTGTGCATAATTGCATGGCACAGCAAATGGACAAGAATAGGATGAAAGAGAACAGGAGCAAAAGTGAAATGGAATTTGTAGAGAACAAAAAAGAAATTATCTGAAAGACCTTTCATGGGATTTGGATAGCCAGAGAAATAATGTCTGGGGTGTTAGAACTGATAAGGAGCCAAAGGGCACTGTGAGAAGAAAGAAAGTTCCTGGCCCAAGATCACTGGTAACATAGAGACTGAGGAGCCCAGCCTTGGCATCTGTGTGGTCCACCCCTCCAGAGGGTCCCTAGAACTCTGACCTGATGGACATGAGAGCTCCCATTAGAAGATAGGTGGAAGAAGCTGGTGCTCTGCATAGGGGAAAAGTTAGAGGAGAGCATGGGGTCAGCTTACCCAAGGCATATAGCATGTATATTAAGATAAAATATGGTCAAGTGGATACAGTAATGTTTCTGACATCAGAAAGGTCTGGTCTTGCATCCTAGGCTCACTCTTGCTTGAATCTTAACAACTCCTTTAAGTTTGGGATATTCTATTTCTTAATCTTTAAAGTGGGCTAAGGATACTTTTATAGCCTGAATATGTTCCTGGAAAATTCATATATTAAATCCCAGTAACACGTAAGGTTATCTTAGGGAGTAGAGCCTTTGGGAAAGAGATCATGAAGATAAAGTTTTCATGAATGGGATTAGTGATTTTAAAAAGAGTCCTAGACTAGTTGTGATGGAAAGTACTATGAAGGCTACTGGAGGAGACAAGTCATCAACTATCTTACCCAGCAGTGGATCCCATGAACAACAAAAGCTACTAGCCAGCCGCGATGTGCCCACTGGTGCAATAGTGGCATGTCTGTTATGGGGTAACCAACTGCTCTCTGTATTTGAGGTCCACTCCACAGGAGGAAATTCATTCCAAAGCATATGGTTGGGAAGGTCTCGGGAGGGAAGCTACAAAAGTTTGCTAAATGGATATGCTGTGCCCATTAAATTTTTTTCTAAGCATTTATATTTATGACCACAGATTAGTGCTGCTTTTGTTTTTCATCAGAGAAGCTTCTTTTTGTAATGGACAATGATGACTGGGGAGACCTAAGACTCATCAAGGTTCTGAAATTAAATGACTGTTGAGTGCTCAGTGCTAAATGAGACATTTCCATCACACCCTCCAAGGTTCAGGAAACATGCAAAAGAGAGGAGTGGAAAGAATTTATGAGCCAGAGGATGAAGAGGAGTATTATGATATCCTGTCTTCCAGACATGAAGTGGCTGTTACATTTATGACCACACAGTGACTGTCATTACCTGCACAAGACCTGCACAATATTGGGCCCATCAACATTCCATCATGGGTGGAGGATGAGGACAAAAAGTAAATACAAGACATGAAAGTAGAAGAGGTACTAGTCGGAAGGCAAAAGGATCAGTGGAAGGGGTAGAAAGGACAAGATAAAGTAATAGGATCAAAACACATTAGGTGTATGAAGATTGTCCATAAAGATGAGGCCTAGAGAGCTCCCTGTCTCTTCTACCATGGAAACATGCAGCAAGATGCTATGAGCCAAGTAGAGAGCCCTTAACAGATGTTGCATCTAGCAGAACTGTGAGAAATAACTTTCTGGTACCTATTGGCTACTCAGTCTGTGGTGTTTTGCTACAATAGCTTCAAAAGACTAAGAGAGTTTCTTTCTGATTTAGTCTAGGCCCAACAATTCATCATAACCCTTCATATACCTGAGGGTTGTTGTGCTTCATTTTGTATGGAGGATGTTCTTCATAACCCTAAGATGTCCTGGGTTTGCGAATTTGAGGAACGGTCAAGATCATACCGTGGAAGCAGTCTCTCTGAATTTCCCACAGTAAGTCAGTGAATGAGTCTCTCACAGAGCCTCTTTTGTCACCAAAGGCCCCAAAGAGCTGACTTTGAGCCTGGTGGCAATGAAGGCTGAAGGTTTGCTATTAGGTGGAAAGATTGTGAGAGCCGTGGTGGGGGAGTTTATCAGAGGCATGGCACCCTTCAGTATCAAAACACTTGGGTCAGGAGAACCCGGCTGAAGACTGGGCTATCGATGGTCCCCTACCACAGAGACTGATATAGACGGCCCACAGAGGAGGATATCCAGCTGACTGGGGATGGGGAAGGGTGGCAATGAGGAATTGGGGATAACAACTCATTGTTGGCCCACTAAACAATATAACTAATTATGGACAATAAAAAAAAGAGTCAATCAAACACAAGCAACGTGAGCTTTCCACTTTGTGCAGAATGCCTTGTTACTTATAGCCACTTGCCTAAAAGCTCCCATACTTGATCAAACCTTGATCAAAATTCACACAGCAAAATATTCTAAAGCTAAGAAAACATCCTAGCTTGGTTGAGTGACCATATTAAAGAAAAGTGCAAAAAGAGTAGCAATGCCATAGTTCCTTGTCAGTTCCCTAGGAATAGTACTTTCAGTAGAGACCAGGGAAACAAGAGATTAAGAATGTCAGGCCCAAGTCCCATCTCCTGGAGAACTGGTAAAACCAAGTTACTCGACATGTCAGGGCACAGCAAGGTTGAATGAAGAGCTACCACATCAATGGAGGACTTGAATATGAGACAAGCAGCTGAACAGGATCTGTGTTTTATGTATGATCCTTCTCTGAGGAACATCAAGACAGCATTGTTGGCTCAGGGATGGCAGAATGGCCTTGGAAAAGGATACAGCTGGGCCTCCAAGTAAAAGTACTGATACTTTCAGCCAAGGGTATTTTCTGAGACTCTCTTACCATACAGCTCAAGGCTATCCCCTACAAAATATTTTTCTTTGATTTCCTAAAGATTGTTCCCTTAATTTCACTTATATCTGAACAGAAGAATATCTTACTCTATTTCTTCTTTTCTTATGTCTGAGCTGAAGCTAGTTGTAGAGGGGTGGTATTTTCTCCTGGTTATGCTGTCAAATATAGGTACATGTTAAATAGAATAATTCGCACATCATGCCTCACCCAAAGTTACTTCACATCATCTGAAACACTTCACACCTCCTCTCCACCACCCACAACAAAATTGGGCATCTGAGCTGCTAACTGACTCCAGACTGTCGCTCAATAACTATCCTACTGAGAGGATCCACAGGTTCATACAAACAAGAGAAGAACCAGACTGAGTTGTTCAGGCAGTAGACCAGTTTGAAACTTGTTCTTTTATTTGAGAAGATGCTTCTAGGTTGACCCATTTTAACATAGTTTGCTCAACTACTTTCAGAATGTAAGTTAAATGGGGTGAGAAAGAATTCAGAAACAGAGGAAAAACAAATACTTCATTTGGAAATGTTACTGACAGTTGACACTTACCTTGATTTTGTATCCTGTCCTCTGAGTAATACTGTGTCAACCAGACACTGTTACCTGCTGGGCAACTCACTCAGGGCTCCATGGCTGTGGCCTCCTTTCCCTTGTCCCTGCCTCCCATCCCCCACTTAAAACTCAGAGCCTTTGTTGACGTTGACAGCTCATCCCTGGGCCATCATTCATTCTGCCCATGGCAAACTTTGGAGAAAATAAAAAACCCTGCTCCCCTAATCTCATTAGAAGGGCTGCAAATTGAATTTAGCCCCTCTCAGTGTCCCCTCAGCTGGCTGTCATTAGGAGCAGAGGCTGGGCCTTGGCTGAGACCCAAAGATCAGCTAACTGAATTTGAGATGCTGTGGTCTTGACAGGCCAAGGAAGGTAATTGAAGAGCCGTGGGGCTCCTCAGAACATTTCAGGCTGGGATTACACTGGGGATCCAAAACCCCCATCTGCAATGGTGTCCGGGGCACTAAAAAGTCACCTGCTGGGCTCCTGGGGTTGGATTATTGATAAAGAGATCATTCCCAGTGGAAGATAGGGGGGCCATGGAGGTTTCATTTGGTTATGATGCAAAATGGGTGTCAGAGTGGGAAGAAGGGAGACAAGCCAGTGAGAGCCAGAAAAGCCACCAAAGTTGGAAATGATTTACAGAAAGTGTTAGTGAAAAGAACTCATGGTTTGCCCACTAAATAATGTAACTCATTATGGACAATAAATTTATATTAAAAAAAAAAGAAAGAAAAGTCAGTTTGTTTTGGAGAATCACAGATGAACCCACAGAGTGTGAGGAAAAGACATCCTGACATTTAATCTGTAGAAATGCTTTATTTATACATTTCTTACTTTTTACTTCCTGCACCTTTTTAGTTTTTTTTTTTCACCTCAACAAACTCCAAGCATAAGGGGATACACGTGTCTAAATAAAGTGTCTATGAGAGAATATTTCCAGACATTAAAATCTGAGAATACTTAAGTCCTTTATGTAAAATAATGTAGTATTTGTACATAACCTGCATCTGCCCCCCATTATACTTAAAGTTATCTCTATATTATTTATAAAGCTAATAGAACATAAATGCCATACATAAATACTTACTATACTATAGTGTTTAAAGAATCATGATAAGAAAAAAGGTCAACATGTTCAGTACAGTTTTTCTGTTGTGAATATATTTGATTTGCAGTTGGTTGGATCTATGGATATGGATGGAACCAGCAGATCCTGAACATAGACTAGTGATCAGAATCATGTGGATGGCACAGCCTCGTTTAGAGTTCTTGGGTCTATAGTTCTCCGCCTATTAGAAGTATCTCAATGAAGCTGATGCAGTAAAGAAGGGAAGATGAGCAGTAGTCCCCTAATGTAGGAGGCATGGCATGAAGCTAGCTTATACATCATTTAACTCAGTCTTCCTGGCCATGAAACAAGATAGCCTTTATCACTGATAGAATCTTTACTATAATGATGAAACTGAGACTCTTAAAAGTTAGTCCATCTCTTGCTCAAGGTCTTGGGGATAGGAAAAACTGGGTCTGGGATTTGAACCAAGGATGCTTGGTTCCAACATTCCTCGGGCCTTCCTGCTTTGGAAAGTGGTGGTTTTGTTTTTTTTTTTTTTTTTTTTTTTTTTTTTTAATCCTGCATCACTTTCCTACAGATATCACACTAACAAGGTCTGTCACTCAGAAGCAGTGTGGTTAGGTATGCAGATCCTGGGGCCAGACAGGCTCAATTGCACTTTGTACATTTTCAAATATATATCCTCTTAGGAAATTGCACTATCACAGATGCTCCCATTAGAATTTAAAATACAAGTTGCAAATACATTCATATATCCAATTTACCCTACCTTAAATGTGCTCAGAACACTTACATCACCCTACAGAATAGTGTTAAAACATGTGCAATATATTAAAGATCATACTGAAATTTTTTTTTTAAATGATGATTACATCACATTCATGATCTCAGAGCAAGCTGAGGACAGGCAGTATCTCCTCTGGGAAACCACTCCCAACTGGCTGAAGTTGGTAGCAGTCACGACTCTTTATTCTTTCATATTTAGTCAAAATGCTTTATATCTGGGTGAAGAATCTGGGCCTTGAGAAGTCAGGTGGTTTGCCCAAGGTCTGATGGGTAGATTGTTCTACATGAGCCAAGAGTATGTTGAAGGTCTTGATTTGTCCAATTGTTTTCTCACCACCCCCTCCACCCAACTACAGGCCCCACTTCCTCATTCCCCAGAGGCATGATCAGTTTGGGATTATGGGCACCCTGTTGCAGTCAGGTTTCTAGTTGCTGCGCAGAAAGAACCCAAACAAAAGTGGCTTGTAGAGGAATGGGTTTATTTGGCTTACGGACTCAAGGGGAGACTCCATTCTGGCAGGGAAAACAATGGCATGAGCAGAGGGCTGGACATCACCTCTGCCACAGCACTGCAAACAGCGGCAGGAAGGTGTGCCAAACACTGGCAAGGGGAAGCTGGCTTATAACCCCATAAGCCTGCCCCCAACAACAGAGCTTCATCGAGGTTGTAAAACCCAAACTGCCATCAGCTGAGGATCAATCTTTCAGAACACATTCAATTGTTTGTGGGGGACACCTGGATCAAACCATGACACACCCTAAACCTGTCAAGATAATCCTTCTATGAAGAAGGTCTCCATTTATTGCTAGCTCCTTTTCTAATCAGAGCTCAGACATGTCTTTGGGTAGATTCTCAATCCTGGATGCTTTCAAAGCTGAAAACCAAGCTGAGGCACTGAGGAGCTATCCATTTTCCAAGGGATGTAAGGCCCGCAGGGAAGATTTGGCAAAACTAACTGGTTCTCCTGTTGCTCCTGGGTTTCTCCCAAAGGCCCAGATTCCCACTTGCCATTCATCTAGGTACCCACATCCTCGTGGTTTGATTTTTTTAAAAAGGATTCTCTGGGCACTTGAAAGAGTCTTTTGAAGATTTTGGTCCAGGTCAATCACTTTAAAGAAGCCAAGTCCTAACGAGAGATCATACTCAGATCTGTAGCAATTCAGGGCTAAAGAGCCAGGATGCATGGGTCTACGTAGTATTCCCCAACTTCAGCCGAGTACCCTCATCCACTAGCCACTTTGATGCTTGGACTACATTTTGGGACAATCTTCATAGTACCCTTGGTGGTTTAGAGATAGGTTGAAATCTTTTGATACTTTTGCATTCAAGAGGCATCATATTTTCCTCTTCTTCTTAAATCTGCACTGGCTTGTAATTCACTTAACCAATAAGTCTAGGGAAGTGACATCATGACAGTTAGTGGTTGGCCAGGCCTAGTCTTTAAGGGGTGATGACCATCTTCTGCCTTTGTTTCATGGATCCCCTAACTGTCACAAAAGAGGTCTGACTACCTTGAGGCCACTGTGCCCTAAGGAAGTCCAACCTAGCTACTTAAAGAGGTTGTGTGTTTTGGGATACAGAGGGAGCTTCTGACTGTGCCAGCCCTTCAAGTCACTCTTACTAGGGCCCCAAAAAATATGGAACAGGGATAAGCTTTGCCCCAATGCCTAATCCATGGGATTGTGAAGTACAATAGCAGAAAGTTGCTGTTTACAGACACTAAGGGTAATTAGTTACATAGCAATAGATAATCAGAAGGATACCAGAGAGTTGGGAGAATTAAATACATTGGTACACCTGTGATGCTTAGGGTAGTACCTGACACAGTCTGTGTTGTGGTTTGAATGAAAAATGCCCCCCATAGGCTCATGTGTTGACACAGTTGTTCCCCAGATTGTGGCACTGTTTGGGAAGGATATGGAATCTTTAAGGAGTGGAGCCTTGCTGGAGGAAGTGGTTCAGTGTGGATGAGCCTTGAGGTGTGCTGCGGATGCAATGTGCCTAGCCAGCCTTCTTCGTCCATGACTTCCCAATGTGATGAAATGTATCCCCCTTGTGCTTGTAAGCCAAAAGAAACCCCTCTTTCCTTAAGCTGCTTCTTGTCAGGTATTTAGTCACAGCAATGAATAAAGAAAAGAATACAATTGGTGTTCAATAAACATGAATTATTATATCCTAACTCCCAGTTGGTACACACCTTGAACTTTCTGGGAGAGTCACAGCAGTGAACCAGTTATTTGGCTTTATGGAAACCATTAGTAACTATCACCTATTTTTATACTTACTACTGAGTGAAGAATATATTTCTCTCCACCCAGGGTCTGTCCCTGAGAGAAGGGTAAATCTATAGCCTCTCATTGCAGTGAGGTTCCTGCTGATCTCAGGACTAGCCTGGAGGGGTTAAGGCCAGGGATGATATCCCACCACTACCGATGAAAATTCAGCTGTTATTGATTGGGTGAGCACTGATGCCCTTCCCAGGTCAGAAGAGAACCACCAACCATTGTTGAGTAAATACAGTATTCTGTTCACTACATCAATTAGTCTGACCCCAGGGGCTCCGGACCCCCTCGCCTCCCCCATTTGCAATGACAGCTGCCATGGTAATGAATGCACATTGACATGATAATTAAACCATTACACAAAGTGAGGCTTGCCTAGCCACAGCAACTTCAGTGGGGAGCTGGGGTAGGCTAGGGCTGGAGAAGGCAACAGGATGGTTCCAGGGCCACGGGATGACACAGAGTGTTTAGGTCACTCGCTGATTCACTCCCAGGGGTGGACAGGCCAGAGTGCTGCAGCTGCTACCTTCGAAGCTACTGTTGCTTTCTTTCTCCAGAAATCCCTAACTAAGTGAAGCCTGAAAGGAATCTCCCATTCTTTTATGGAGGGGGTGGGGCACCTGTCAACTCCAACCAGATTTTCTCTTTGGGGGATTTAGAGGCATGCCAAGGAGATTTGGGCCCAATGGGGCCTCAAAGGCCATGGAGCTTTGCCTGATGAGCAGGACAAGCCAAATCATACTTTCTAGGTATCTCTGGGGGAAATGTTTCCAAGCAAAAGACTACAAACTGCAGAAACACCTACCTGCTTGGGCAATTTCAGAGCTCACCCTGGCTCAGGTAGAATTCTGATTGAATGACCAGTCTCCCACTTGGGAGTCAGGTAGTCCAGGCTCACACCCTACTCAGCAACTTGACAACGTATGGCAATCAGATGAATCTTCTGAGCTTCCATTTCCTCAGCGTGAAAGGACCACAGAATAATTGCCTTGCCCCACTGTGCTTGGGGATCAAATGAGTCATATCTAAGGCCGCATGTTTCATAGACCAGACAGCAGCCCTTTACTGACCACAAAAGTTTTCTCTATAAGGATGAGCTCCATTGACAGGGGCGATCACTGTGCTTTAACCGTGTGAGGATCTAGAGGCACAGATGCTTTCAGAAAGGCTCCCAGACAAAGTCTGCACAGTGCTTGGTGATTCCTAAAAGATGAGGATGCATGCGGAGTGCACACGACATAAATAAGGCAACAAAGATGGGCAGCAAAAGAACCCATTTGGAGCATGGAAAGAGGGAGAAAAAGATGGTTGAGGTTCAGTTTTCACCCTATGACAGATGATTTATCAAATGTTTATCTCCCTACCATTCCATCCATCCATCTTTCCACCCACCATTTACACAAGCACAAACACACACACACACACACACACACACACACACACACACGCACACACACATCTAGATGATTAGAGGTTGTGGTACAGAAGCAAAAAGACAAAAATCAATGCCTGTTTCTTATAAATATCTGTGTACTAAATGAATGGCTGCATGAGATAGGATCCTTGTCCTCAGGCTGCTCTGCACAGTGGCGTGTGCAGCTTGCTTCACATGGGTGTGTGCTGCCTAGGCTCCTCCTGTGTAACAGTTTAGGCTCAGCTGTGATGAGTGGGATACAAAGGGATCTCAAGTGCACAGTTTCACAAGAGAACTGTAGAACAAGTGAGAATCTGGCAAGTGCACATTTATGTGGACATGCCAAGCCGATGAGTTCTCCAGTAGGCAGGCAAAGTCACGCCCAACGTTTCATTCAAAACCCAAGATTCTGATGTCACATTCATATTTTTCAGGGAAAGTGCTGTGATTAGTTAATGTATGCTGCAGGCTCAGAAATGGGGAGAAACAACTTGATACAGGTTCTTTGTCTTTTGGGGTCTAGGGCAGGTCTAAGGTATCTTGCAGCCATAAAAATTCTTGGTGATTTGCTTTTTTGAATCGTAAAAGATGATCCCATCCTGTTCATCTCATCCTTTGAGCAACTAGTATTACAATGCATTCCATGAATCACAGCATCGCTTCTTTCTCCCTAAGTTACCTTTAGTAAAATCACTCCAGCCCAAAAAACCTGAATTTGGGTACTTTAGAGAATAGTTTGATTTGTCAAAAGAACCAGAAAAGTCAAACTGTTTTTTTCAATTAATTCATCATTTATCAGATACCGACAGTTTCACAGCTTTAGAAATAAGGGAATAAATAGCCCGCAGTGTCCCCAGGCAAATATCTAGTGTTGCTATATCTAGTGGCAATAGGAGGGAAGAGACAGAAGCACCTGCAGGTGCACTCTTGCAGCGCCTGTGGAGAGGCACATCAGCTCGGGAAATCCAATTTGGTGAGCTTAAGTGTTCTTTGGAAGGAAGCTGTGTATGATAATTTTTATTGATACTATCATCTATGCTATGGGAGTTTAAGCCAGAAATTTAACATTGAAATTGTGAAATTTCTACTCTGTATCAGCCTGGGCTGCCCTGTGTCTGGAAATATCCATGAGGCTATAAATATGAGAGAGAGAGGTGATGTCGAGAGTCCCACAGTTTTGAGGCAGGTGGCCTGTTCGTTCCTGTTTTATATATTTGCCTATTCATTCACATTCATTCATATAGTAGTGCTGTGGGTGGAACCAGGGCCTTGTACGTGGTGACAGACAAGCACATGATAGCTGAGCTCCCCCAGCCTTCTGGGTTCCTTCTGCACTAAACGCTTGCTACACGAAGTGTGGCTTCTGGACCAGCAGCCTTAGCATCACCTGGGAGCACATTAGAAATGTGTTATCACAGAACCTCCCTAGACCTACCACAGCAGTGCTGGCTAGAGAAGCACTGGCTTTTGATACCAAAGTGGTTGCTGTGTGTCATGTCCCGGCTCTTCATCATGGGCTCTCTATTGATGAGTTTTATCTTTGCTTTCCTTTACAGCAACTGCCCCAAGCTCTCTCTGTAATAGGCTCAACCTTCATGTCTAGGCTTGCATCGCATGTGCCCGTTTGCCCTATAATGCTACTCTGCTCTTCAGGAAGACCCTTACGGTGCCACAGACAGTGGATGCCATCTCTCAGAGCTCAGTGGCATGAACATTCTGCTTATGTTCTCATGACCAATGGATGCCATTGTCTTTATACTCTCTTTGCAAGTTTTCTAACAAATAGGAATCCATTATATCATGAGACACTGAGAGATGGGAGAGACAAGAGGCATGCAGGACACAAACTGTGTGTTGAGGGGGACTAAGATGGAGAAGCCAGGAAACCTACAGAAAGAAGGTGCTGTTGCCCTGGACTTTGATGAGCAATTAGCAGCCGTAGTTGAACAGTGGGATCATTGGAAGCCCCTTCCTTGTTTCTGTTTCCTACCATTCAATCTTTCAGCTCCTCATCCATCAGCTATTCACTGAGACTTCATCTTTGTGCCAGGTCTTGCTCTGACAGCTGAGTATCTGAAAGGAATCCAAACAGACCTGAAACAGAAGGGAATATATTCACTGATAAAAAGGCTGCCAGGAAAAAAAAAAGCTGGGTGTGGTGGTTCACATCTTTAGTCCCTGCACTCTGGAGGCAGAGGGAGGATGATCACCATGAGTTCAAGGCCACCTTGAGACTACATAGTGTATTCCAGGTCAGCCTGAGCTAGAGCGAAAACCTACCCTGAAAAACAAAACAAAACAATACAGAAAAAAAAAACACAGGCTTTCAGTATGGGGAAATGTTGGGCAGGAACCTTGGCCACAGACTGGCATGACAAGCTTACCATATCCTGTGATCCCTCCTTCTCATTACTGTGGCACTGGAGTAGCTGAATTCTAAAGCTGCCTAATGTATAAAACCATTCTATATAAACAGATAACATGATTCAAGGTCCTCTGTCCTATCAGATTTTTTTCCCTTGGGAATCATTTAATGAGGCTCACACATTCCTAATATTTTATCCCTGTGGATCAATCACAGTCCTATGAAACTGATAACATAAAGAGGAGAAAACTAGAATGCCATGGTGTGTTAGACTTGAGCCAGGCTCTGAGCCCAGATGTCTGCTGACAAAGCCTGTATTCCTGCCCTCAGTACACAGAAGGGTGAAGGTCAGCTGGAGGCTGGATGGACAGACTGCACATTTCTGCTCTGAGTCAAATTTCTGGAGCCAAACAGAATTTAAAATAGAAGTGCTTACTATCCAGTAAAGAGGAAGCCCACCTGGCTTCCTTCCTTCATGTAGGCACTCAACAAACATTGACTGGGCTAAATGACAAGGAACTGGGGACAGCCAGGATGTTGAAGGGTTCACCCATCTCTTGGAATCCCATAAACAGCTAAACTCCACACTTGAGGCTATCGGGAACACGCTGCTGAGTGCTTAGCTTTATTTGTCCCTCCCCCTCTGTGAAATCCTGGGGACTGTCAAATAAATGACAAGACTCATTTTACAAGTAGACCAGAAGTCTGCAGTGGCGAGTCAGAGCTGATTGCGTATCTTATCTTGAGTCATCTGTCTCTCGTTTAGCCTTCCACAAACAACTCAGTTGTAAGATTTGCACAAGGGTCTGATGGACTGGGCATTTCCCGGGGCCCCAGTCTTTCATGAGTTTCAGAGAATGAGACATGTCCTTCCATTGAGCAAGGGGTAAGCTCAGATCACTGCTAAGGGAAACCTGGTTAGGTGGCCAGAGGAGCAGAAGAACTCCACTGTTGATGCACAGAAGGTCACTTTGGGTTGGGAAGATAGCATAGTTGGTAAAATGCTTGCCTCGAAATCATGAGGAATTGAGATTGATCCACTGTACCCACATACAAATGCTGGGTATGGTGGCTTGTGCCTATCACCCCAGAGCACTGGAGAAGTGGATATAGGTGGCTCCCTAGGGGTCAATGGCCAGGCAGTCTAGCCTAACTGTTGAGCCTAGATCAATGAGAGACTCTGTTCCCAAAACAGGTGGATGTCATCCCCGAGGATGGTTGTCCTTGGCCTTCACACACATGCACAAGTGTCCATCTGTAGATGTACGACACATTCAAAAAATAAAAGGAGATAGCCTCTGGGTTACAGAGGAACAGGGACAGTGACCATGAAAATAATGACAACAGTAAGTAGGTAGGATTAACTTGTCCATTTAGCATGCTGAATTCTGTATCATGTGCTATCCATGCATTTGACAATCCCTCTCTAGATAAAGAAACTGTGTCTCAGAGAGGCTGCATAACCTTCCTAGATTAATACATCTACAAAATAGCAGATGACTCAAATGGTAGTGATGAGATTTGAACCTCAGAGTACTGGATTCCAGAGTTGCCTACCCATGTATTTGGAGAAAGACATCACCTTTCTCACAAAGCCAAATTATAGAGATGAAAAGAATTGTCTCCAGAACAGCTTTTTCCTGGTGAAGCATAATGCATACACCTGCTTTCCCATCATCTTTCCCCCTAGGTGTCCTTTCATCTTGTTTCTTTCTGCGACTTCTGTGTTGTTTACCATCAAAGATACAGGCTGGAACTTGAAAAATAAAATAGATTAAAGCAACAAATAGAAAGCAGCTGTGTACTGGATCTGTAGAATTTTCAGATGAACAGAATTCCCAGAGAGCATTATTGTGTTAAGGGGTAGGGCTCCAGGGCCACACCTCACTTAAATGACAGAGATTTTGCAAAAGAAAATGGCATAGATTTTATTATTTATCTTTACTTTGTCTTAGATTGCTTTATATTTTTCTTTAAGAATATTTCTGAATCCAAATGGATTTTTCAATGCCCAGTGATTTGAGACAACATCAGACCAGTGTTTTTTTTTGGAAAAGTTCTCTATTGTATTAACATGCTTAGGTTTGTGTATCTATCTTTTTACTGTTTAATCTTGGTGAATATCCAGCATTCATTGAAATAGTGCTTCACTGTCCACACCTGTTTATGATGTTCTCCTGTGAGAGTTTCTCCAGTTACAGACCTAGGAAGGGGAATGCTGGGTCATAAGGAATAGTAGTTAGTTCAAACTGTCAGAACAAAATACAACAAACTAGTTGGCTTAAACAACAGAAATTCATTATCTAACAGTTCTGAAGGCTAAAAGCCCAATTCAAACGATTTTTAGAGTCACCTACAGGTCCCCCATTTCCATTCATTTTATTAGGCAGGGACCCACTTAAATGAAAACTATCATTTAACTTAAAATTACATTTGTCATGATCCTATTTCCAAATTGGGTCACATTCTGAGGTGTGAGGACATAACACAAATTTTGGAAGGATACAGATGAACCAATATTGTTTTTTGCACAAGTATATGTGTATGATATGCATATGTGTGTGTGTGTGTATTTTGTGGAAAAATGTGTGTGGGTTGTTAATATGAATACCAGAGCTAGACACTGGGTGTCTTTCTTAGTCTCTCTCCACTTTATTTATTAAGACAGGGTCTCGCTGAACCCAGAGCTCATGGACTCGGCTAGTCTGCACCTAGCAGCAAACCCAGAGGATCCTCTTGTCTCGGCCTCTCAAGTGGGATTACATGCTTGTGACTGTTTCATCCCACATATTAAGATGTCTATAGAGAAAGATGTCGCACTGACAACACGATATTCTAGCCTATAAACGTACTGAGAAACTTTTGTTTTTCCTTCTTTCCTGATGATAGCACTACATTAGGATGTAACAATATTTAAGCAAATTACATTTATTTCAGTGATAATGTAATACATTTTAAAGGTTTTCTGATTGTTATGATTAACTTCACTGTCTATGATCATGCATGTCATATGAATCCAGCATTGCCAGATTCTAGTTGTCAACCTATTTAGAACAAATGGTTTCTCATTTCTATTTTAATTTGTATTTCCCAATTGCCACTGAAGTTTGAACATATTTTTTTTGCCACTCAGATTTCATTTCTGCGCATTACATTTTCCTATCTATATCAATAAGAATGTTAGCAAGGATGGTCTAACAAACGCATGGGCTCGAATACCATAGCTCACTGTTCTCATGCATTCTAGTGCACAGGTAAGTGAGCAGACTAGGACAGTAGCAGCGAAGTAACCCACGATCCAAATTCCTCTACCTTGTTACTGCACCATCCGTGCTCTCAGTTCACAGATGACTCACAGACTTAAGTCTGCATTCTAACCCATAAGAAGGGGGTGGGGAGAGCTGAAATTGTATGTAAGTAATGATCTTTTTAAAACATGTGACTTACAGCTGGGCAGGATGGTACACAGCTTTAATCCCGGCACTTGGGAGTCTGAGGTACAAAGATCAACATGAGTTCAAGTGTAGCCTGGAGCTGCAGAGTGAGTTCTAGGTCAGTCTAGGCTAGAGTCTCGGAGCCCTACCTTGAAACCAACAAATAAACAAATAAAAATGACACTTGTGCCTAAAAAATAAAACTGTAAAATGTTCCCCATGTGCTCATGTGTTTGAACACTTGGTTCCTAGATAATGAGTGGTGTTCATTGCTTGGGAAGGTTGTGGAATCCTTAGGAAGTAGATCACCACTAGAGAAAGCAGGTCATATTTCCACAATTCTTAAAAGCAAAAGCACTGGTTGTCTTGGCTCAAGTACCATTTAAAAGAAAGTGATAGAGACCCAAGAGCAAAGAGACTGTGCCACCTTCTCCAGCAAAGAACAGGCTTGCATACAGCCTTGGGTGACAGTGGCCTGTTTAATAAAGAAACTGTATTGCTCTGGCTTGAGGCAGCCATGCTTGCTTCTTACTTCACAGTGTAAAAGGCTTGGGTTCCCAAAGTTCAATGTCCCTCTCCTATTATGTCATCCACTATCCATTCAAGTATTGCACAGCTCTTTACGTCATGCTATAGGTATGTTTTTAAAAAAAAAACTGAACAAGAAAGGCTGTAGGTATAGCTCAGTGGTAGAGATCTTTCCTTATCTGTGTGAAGCCCTGGGTTTGATTCCAAGCCCACAAAATAAAGGGAAAAAGGGAAGGGAGGAAAAAAGAGGGGATGGAAGGGTAAGGAAGAGAAAGGGCCGGTGTTAAAAAGGGAAGGAAAGAAAAAGAAAGGAAAGGAAAGAGACATGGACACAAGAATTTACCGGGACTCAAGCCACTGATATTACTATGAGCAAGGAAGTCCTCTGTTTCTGACACAGCCATCTCCTATTTGCTACCTGGAACCGTGTAACTAACGGTGGCAAGCGAGCCTGTCAGAGTGCAATTAAGTCAGAATCTCAACTTCTTCACAGTTCTTGATTCCCTACTGGATCCAGTATGAGTCCATCACCCACATAATCCATGCGTATAAGGTGCTTTCTGCTTTACAGCATAAGTTTGAGGTGCTTGTTACGCCATAATAGGTAACTAGACAGATGCAAATACAAGCAAGAATGATTTTTTTTTGGAGAACCTTGTCTATGAGAAGGAATAAAACAGGGTGTACAAAGAAGCTATATTCAGGCATCCCTGGCTCATTCTAGACTCAGACGTCCCCTTCAAGTGCCCTTTGTGCCCATTGATTTTTCATAGAAGCCAAGGAGACTCCAAGAATGTAAAACATAAAAGAGTCTTATGGTTTGACATATCAGCATAACCAGTGAGTAGGGAGCTCATGGAGGAAGAACAGAGAGGTTGGGACATGGCATGGAAGCCTGGTGATATCCTTGAGGGGGTTGTACATGTGGATGGAACCTTAAAGCTTCAGCTCTGAGGAGCTTTTGGGGCCCAGCACCCTTGCTCATGGGACATCCTTTAGCACACAGAGAAGGAGTGATAAACACTGTCAACTTAAACAAGGTGTCAGGAATTATACCATAGGGACAGTGCCGTAGTGCTCAGGTTCGGAGTGAACAGGAGCCTGATGTGTAGTTTCCAGGAATCTATAGTCACCAATGAGTGTCTAGCTTTGCAATATGCTGAAGGAGGGGCTTTCCCAAATCCTCAGAGCTTTGACAGGCAGTGTAAGAGTTTTGATCTTTAATTAGGCCACGTAGACTAGTTTATATTATGGTTGCAAAGGACTAAAACCAAGGTGACTTAAAATGACACAGATGCTTTGTGGGTTGTGTGATCATCCACATTCCACAGTTGGCTCACAGTTTTAAGATGTCCCAGTCTATGACCAGATGGACTCATAGCTTGGGGTTTCTGATGGGGATGCTGGATGGTAACAGTGAGAAACACATGGCTGAGCAAACCTGCTCATGGCCTGGCCAGAAAGGGAAGAAAGAAGAGACTGAGGCCTCATTCAAGGGCGCATCTTCAGTGACTTGGAAACCTCCTTCCAAGTCCTGGCTCTTAAAGTTTCCACCACCTGCTCACAGCACCAAGCTGAGGGTTTAAACTTTTAAAATATGGGCCTTTGGGGGACACTGGAGATCCAAACAATGGCATCCAGTAAAGATGTGTGACAAATGGAATAGAGGTTTGTCCCAATGAAATGTTCAGTCAGGGACTAGGGCCAATGGAGCTCCCTCATCTTTTCTTGCTGCCTTCTCCATGTGAGGCCCCAGGAGTCACTGTCACAGACAAGAAGAGAGCGTGGAGAATGTGTATCTGGTTCTATCCTTTTTCTTTTCTTTCTTTTTGTGTGTTTGAGGAAGAAATTAAGAGCCTTGAATATGTACAGCCTTTTACATGTTCCCACCAGAAGTGCACACACCCTTTTATTTCATTGGCAAAAGCAAGTCAAATGGTCCTAAATTATGGCCCAAAAGAAAGACCAGTAGGCAAGGCAAATGGACAGATACTACTAGTTGCTACCACGGTACTACATGGTTACACTCTGGTTTGGTTACACCTTCCTGGGGTCCCTCTTGATGGGTGAAGATGGCACAGGTGCCTTCTCCCTGTGAAAGCTCAGTTCACAGATCACCTGAGTTGGTCCCCAAGGCAGCCATAGAAGCCTCTCTGTCCATGTACACTGTTATGTCCACCACACCACTTTAGTCTCATGGAGTAGGAAAAAAACCCCAGACACAAACAGCACCATGCTTCTTGATGCACACTTATGAATCATTTCCTGTTTGGTTCCCTCTCAGTGCCTCCTTTCGATCCAGAAGAAAACTTATAAACTAGACCAACAGGTCCTCAGGGTCTCTAACCCTTGCTGACCTCTCTTTGTAACAAGGAAAGAACAACAGATGTGTGCCTCAGACAATAGCATTTTTCCCTGTGACATTTATTTTTATGATTACTAAGATAAGAAATATTGGCTTTTTAATCTATGTTTTAGGTTTCTTTTTAAATGCATTTATTTAAACTTTCAAAAGAAAGTTGGCTCACAAAATATTCTAAGAAAATGATTATATGAAAACTGGTTGAAAACTGCAAAAATAAAAGAAAATGGTCATGTTTGGCAAAAGTGATCTAACACTTCACTTTTCCAGTGAGAAACTCACAGCAGGGCAATAGCTGAACTCAGGCACTTGGCATCCAGTCTGTGTTCTAGATATTTAACCAACGCCTGCTAATGGTATGACCTTAAGCACAAACTATGTGATGTTTGGGGGTCTTAGTTTTATCATGTGGAAAATATGGATAGCAATACTTATCTCCTAGAGTAGGGCTTTTGTGAAGATTAAATAGATTAAAACACGTTCATCTAGAAATAGTCCCAACATAGCACAGGTCAACCCTGTTATCACTGTGGATGTTACCAGTGCCCATCCAGAGTTCAGTTCTTCCTAACAGTCTCCCTTTTCCAGATTTCCCTGGTCTGAAGCTCTATGAAAGAAAGATGTTAAGTCTTGTAGTTTCTTTCATTTTTATTCCCTGGAGGCAATTGTTTTCCTTAGAAATAAAGAGATTGAGTTAGTGATAACTAAATTGGGACACACTGGGTCTGCCTTTCTTGAGGTCAGTAACTCCAGCAGCATATTTAAAAACAAATTTAAAGGAGGCCAATTCTCTCCATTCGTTTTTTTGTTCATTAATCAATCATACTTTGCCATGTTTAGGTTGGGAGTGGATGACTGGCCGTGGCAGCTCTTCTCTGTTAGTGAGGTGAGAGACTGGGGATGGAGTATACAGAAGGCTAATGACCAGATTCAACTTGTGATATCCAAGACCCCAAGCAGCCCACACTGGAGCAGAGACAAACCAAAACTGGTGTCCAGTAGCATGGTGATCAGAGAGTGATTGACAGTGTGTAACAGTTCACAGGAGGCTCCTGGCCTCCCAACACTGTCCTTAGGATTCCAGGCTGAGACCCATACAATTTCTAAGGGCCTCACCTTCTCAGTGTGTTTTCTGAGCAAAGCTGTGTCATTTTACACCAGTCAGATATGTTTGTAACAGAGTTGGGACTGAGTTAGACAGGAGGGAGGCAAGGAACACAGATCCTCCTCTGCTTTAAAAGAATGACAGTTCAGAATACTCTGAAAAGGAAGAAAATCTTCAGCAAAAATCCCATCTGCTTGGGGCTGGAGAAATGGCTCAGTAGTTAAGGGGCTTGCTCACAAAGCCCAAGGACTGGGGTTTGATTTTTAGGTACCCAGTAGAGCCAGATGTACAAGGTGGCACATGCATCTGGAGTTCATTTGCAGTGGCCAGAGGCCCTAGTGCACCCATTCTCCCTCTGTCTCTCTCTACTAACTAACTAAACTAAAATATGTATTTTTAAAATTCCATATGCCTTCTCATTGGGCTTCATTGGTTCATGTGACAATGACACACCAATCACTATGGTAAAAGGATAAGGACTTGGTGCCTTCATTCCTAGGGCCGGGAAGTATCATTATTAGCTTCAAAATTGGTGACAGCTTAGGATGTGCTGAGTTCAGTGGCGCTAAAGTTCAGGTACTTCCGCTTGCACTGTTTGGCCTACGTGCCTGGCTGTGCCTCTCACTGGTGTGTGGTCATGAACACACTCGGCCAGCCCCTTCTTGGGCACTCATAATCTAGTGAGGGGAACATGAGAACCACTGACCCCAAACCATTATTTGCAGGCTTACAAGTGAGCAGAGGGCTGCCCAGGTCTGGGTCTTTCCCTCTACCCATCACCAGGCACTTCTTCAGCCCAGCCTCCTCCTACCCATATCTACCTTGGCCTCATTTCGAAGGCCGCATGGCCATGGCCATAAATCTCTGCCCTTGTTTAGTGTGGCATGTCCTCTACCTCTAATCCAATCTCTCCTCTGTGTGTTCTTGGTGCTCGCTCATTCGGTTTGACAGCTATTTAATAAACTTATTTGTTTCCCTTTGACATGAGGCAGAAGCGGTGGGTGTTGAAGAGCTGTGAGGCCGGGGTGGACAATGAAACTCTTTCCCACTCAACACTCTCCCAGCTCAGTACAGATAAATTGTAGAGAGCTGGAAATTAACCTATGCTATCTTGCTTTCTTAAGGAAAAAAATACTCGTTGGAGACCCAAGAACTAGAGGCAGTGGCATAAGTGAAGGGGTAGCAGAAGAAATCACATTTCCTGGCGACAAGGGCAGGGGTGAGGCCAGATCAGGGGCCTGGGAGCCTTTCCTCAATCTAGCTTTTATCACTTCAAAGCAGTAGGTCTGAAAGGAATGCCCTTTATGACTGATTCTGTCTTCAAACACATGAAAGAAACAGCATATTTTCTTAAGCCCAGTTGCTGGAAGTTAAGCGGTTCTCTGAGCTACTTGAGCTAGAATTGCCACAACCAGGTGCACATTGGTGCGACAGAAAGAGCGCAGGCTTGGCGATCAGCAGGCACAGCTGGGACTCTGAGCCACCTCTCAAGCTTTGGTACTTTGGGTCCTCGCTCCCTCAGCTCACTGACCCCTAGTCTTCTTTATAAAGTGGGCATGCCATTATCCTCACAGGTTGTCATTAGGACCAGGGAGAGCAAATGTTGGACATTTTGGTACATAGTAGTTGCCCAACAAATTGTAGCTAGTGTTGTTTGTTGATAAAAAAAATCATAGGCAAATATGTTGTCCGTTCCATCTCCACATAGGATATGTAGCTATATATAGTGACAGAAAGAAATATTGTGTTTTAATTATTAGGACTGGGCCACTGATAGCCAGGTTGGTTGAATTATTTAGGATTTATAGATTCTTGGAACTATCTACCCTGTACCAAGCCTCAATTCTAATGGTTTCTTGACTAGAATTCTTGCCTTGATGAAAGAGACATGCAAGCCTGAGGAGTCAATGTTTTTTGAAGCGACACCACTGTTATAATTTAGATCTTCAAAGTCTAAGAGTTGAAGTCTTGTCATGCCCAGGGCACTACAGGGAGGTCTTGGAATCTTTAGGAGATGGGACCTAGTGGAAGGAAGTTAGGTCAGTAGCTATAGGCACGTGAGAGGGATAATAGGACTCTAGTTTCTTCCTGTTTGCTACAGGTCTGAAAACATGGAGCCAACCGACCATGGCAGAAAAGTTTGAAAGTATGAGCCAAATAAATCATTCCTTCTTTAAAGCTGTTCATCTGTTGTCACAGCAAAGAAAGCTGGCTACTACTATCACTCTTGTGATGCTTCACAGTCTGTCCTCCAGCTGCAGACTGACTTCCTTATATACCACCTTCATATTCTGCCTTGATTCAGTGATGAACAACCTGAACATTGGCTAATTTCTTCCCTGAATTTATACAAAGTCCTTACAGTCACTACTTCATCCCACTCAAGTATATCAACTAACGTATCACCTTCCAATGATTTCCCTGCCACACCCCCAGGACCAGCACCGATAACCATCACACCCCGCAGCCTGCCTAGGACTCACAGAGTTGGGTTGTCATTGCCATCCCGCCGACCATCCAATTCATCTCCAGAATCTCATTTAAAAGTCTGAGTTCTTGGACCGTTTCTGGGTCTATTTGCCGGTAACAGATGCTGAAGTGGAAATTTCCATATAGAAAGTTGACTAGCACATGATCTCCATGTTATATATGTAGAAAAATGAAGAGAGCAGGACTGGGAAAAAAGAGAAGCTGACTGTGGTAGTCTGAATGTAAAGTGTTCCAATAGTATCATGCTTTTGTGATGAAGTCCCATACTCTAACCCCAGCTGGTGGGAAATATCATTGTCTTTTACCTACAGCCAAAGACAATGCCAAATGCATAATACACGTGGGTTAGCCTTACTTACAGTTGTGCCAGCCTTGAAAATAACATCTGAGCAGAGAACCATGGTGCCCAGTGCATCATGTAACTAAAGACAGATAACCATCTGTCTTTCCATCACCCCAGAGAGTTCCTCAGACTGTTTTTTTTTATTGTCCATAATGAGTTACATTGTTTAGTGGGCCAACAATGAGTTGTTATCCCCAATTCCTCATTGCCCCCCTCCCCATCCCCAGTCAGCTGGATATCCTCCTCCGTGGCCGTCTGGATCAGTCTTTGTGGTAGGGGACCATGAATAGCCTAGTATTCAGCCGGGTTCATCTTTCTCTATCTACCAAGAGAAAACACTTTTTTTAAAAAAAAATCTTTATTGTCCAAAATTAGATACATTGTATGAGCAAATCACCTGTGCAATAGAGGCACTTTTCAATTCTATAACCACAAGTTATTTTTGCAAGTCCTCTTACACTGTGTGAAGAGAATCATGTGTCTGGTATGTATGATTTATAGATTTAGAAATATTTTTGTGTATTTCATTAAGTTGTTGATAATATTCTATTATGTGAATGTACCACAAGTTATCTACTCATTAACCTGTTGATGTACATTTCAATGGTTTTCAGCTTTTGGCTTATTTTATGAACATTCTCAAATAAGTATTGGTGTAGACATAAATGTTTTCACTTTTTTTCAGATAAATACTTGGCAATGGAATTGGTGGGTCATGGGGTAAGTATATTCTCAGCAGTTAATTGAGAAATAATTGCACAAAGTGGATATACCATTTGCCATTTTCCCCAGAAATATAGGTAAGTTCTATTTTTCCATATTCAGTACCTGGACTATCACTATTATTAGACCTTGTCATTGTGGCCATGGTTGGCAATCGAATGGATCACATTGCGTTTTCCTGATGAGCAACAAGCACTTTGCATGCGTTTATAGGTCATTTATGTGTTTGGAAAGTGTCTGCTCCTGTCTTTAGCACATTTTTCTTTTACTGAATTTTCTTTTTACCAGTGTTCTGAAGGTGTTCTTTTTAGATTCTGATGCAAGTCTTCTATTAGGTATAAAAATAAAGAACCTTTCTCAGTCTTTGGACTTTTTATGTTCTTGATGGTGTCTTTTGATAAATGAGATAAATGATAAATGCTGAAGTCCAATTTTATGCTTTTTAGTATATATTTAGTGATTTTGGCATCCGAAGAAAATCTTAACCAAAGTCCAGTGTATGAAGGTATGTTTTATTTTTCTTCTGGGAGCTTTGTTGAATTAATGTTTATGTTGTCACTTTCAATGTCACACACTGATATTTAGACATGAGAAATCTTTAGTAAAACTGAGCAGGCAGAGGAGAACAGAAAAAGGAAAGAAAGGAGCAAGAATCAGGAGCCAAGGACAGCGAAAGCTAAGTGAGTGCCCAGCCCAAGACCATCATCTCCCATGTGGCCTCTGGACTCCTCTTTGATGTAATCCCTGAGCTGCTCTTCTCCATTAAGCTAGGAAGGCCAGCTCAGCCTTTTAAAAAAGGGACTTGCAAATGGAACTCACACAGTGCCATGACCCTTGCTAGGCAGTGTGGAGGCTGCAGCCCAATCCCTTCCAAGCGCATAGCACGTATTCACAGCTGACAGCTTGCCTCTCTTGCCCTTTCATGCCCACTGCTTCCCATCAAGTCCTCAGCCTGTCTCCCTGACAATGTTTTGATATGTTGGGCTGAGCTCTTACAAGGACAGGGGCTCAGGTTTGACTTCTGAACACGCTGACTGTTCTCAAAGGGATCAGCTTCCATTCTCCTTCACACTGGCTTCATACTTCTCACCTTGAAGACTGAAACCTGGGAGTACTTCCTTTGTGTTGGGATGCACCATCCCCTGCATCTCTTTTTGAAAAAATGTCTTTATTATGAATAAGTATATACATTGTATGGGCAAATCTTGTGAAGGTGTCCCGTTTCCCTCCTCTCTGTCCCTTACCCACTGGGGTCCTTCCTCAGTGCGCATACTGGATCTGTTCATAGGTTGGGGGATATGAAAAGCACCAGAGGGAGCCAGTTTTTCTTTCTTTTTTTTTTTTCTTCCTTTTTCCCCTTTGTGGATTGTTGCTGATGGGGGCAATGTCTCTGGATATTCTCCCCCACCATGGTTCTTACATTCTATCCGCCCCCTCTTTTGCTCAGTTCCCTGAGTCACAGTGAGTGAGTTTTAAGTCAGCTTTGTTGTTGAGATCTTAAGTATCTCTGGATCTTTGCCCTGGGTTGGGTTAGGTATCATTGGTGTCTGTCTCCATTGACCTTTCATGGGTTATCAGACTTGCTGTGGTGATTGGTCTCCTGTTTGTCTCGTCACCTTCTCATGGGTTTCAATTAGGCCCTGTGTGAAGGCTAGCTGTGGTTTTTCTCCTGCCAGGATGTCAGCCATCATCCAATGTCTTGTTGGTGGAATTGGATTGTCCCAGCTCTCTCACTGTCTTCTGAAAAATACAAACAGAATCTCCATCGGAGAGTGAGATCACTATAGGTTAAATGAGACAGCATGGCTATTTTGGCTAGCTCCTAATGGGTGTAGCCTCTCTGTAGCTTTCCGGTAATGGGAATTTCCCCTAGGAGCCCAGATCTTGGTCCCCATAGGATTTTGCCATGGGTCTCTGTTCCATTTAAAGGTTCCTTGTCACTGAGCAGATCTCTTAGACAATCAGTAAGCCATTGATTACCCTCCTCGGTTTAGTGTTCACTATTGCACAGATGAGCACTTCTTGACTTGCTGGTCTCTTCCATACAGCCATGTGTTCAGCATTCTTGTGATAACTGTCTATATTGCATATCAGTGGTCTCTGCTTTCTCCAAATATCATTGACCAATTTCCCCTGGCAGCTCATGTAACACCTTCCAGCACTGCACACGCTACCATCTGGGAGCTGGTTACCATTCTGGATCTAGCAAGATCTCTTGATGTTCTTTGATGACATTCTGTGATTTCTTCAGCAATAGGGTCTTACCTTAGGCCTGGGAATAAAGTACATACTTTATTCAAGAGTTTTAGCATAAGTCTGACATGTTTTAGGGACCTCGTACGTCTCTGATCAAAAGCTCAATGTGGGAAGGAACCAATAACTGGGACAGGTTATTTGTCTGAGCAATTATTCTTGAGGTTAGGCTTTCTCCCCTGAATCTCTTTACTTGCCTTTTATAGTAAGCCCTTTCAGAATACAGTAAGAAAAAGGAGTGCCCTGGAAACCAGGTCATTGCCAGCCTGTCCAAATCCTCTTCACAGGGAATCAGCAGGCCTTCAACCCTTTGCTGTTTGGAACCATGGTTTATGGCTTACACACCTGAGCCATAGTTGACTGGGTTAGTGAAACAACCCAATGGAAACACCAATCAGAGACTGGCTTGGACTTTTGCAATGACCCCATGGAAAAACTTAACAAATGTGCTGTCAGGGCTGAAGCAGGAGGTTACAAGACAAAAGTAGATGGCTGAAAAGAGCCCTGTCTAAGCCTAAGTGTTGGAGAAGCAGAAACTTCTAGCACACAGAGGAAATTATACAGGACATAAGATGTTCTGGTTCTACACATGCCTCTGTCCCCAGACTCTGCAGAATCCAGCCTTGGTATATTCAAGTTCCATAGCTATGAAGTATCTTGTTTATGTCACCAAACAAGTTTCACTGAAAGAGTGAGGGGAAGAAAGAGAGGCAGTGTGGAGCAGTCAAATTGATCACAGTAAATGAAAAAGCAAGTTACAGGTCACTCGTCATTAGAAGCAGTTGGGATCACTCTCCCACCCATTTCCAGCAGTGCTTCCCAGTTCAAATCCTCTGCAAAGGGAATGAAGACCTGTCCCCTAGGCCTGTCAAGAGGGCAGCTGAGTTTTCAATGAGCTGCAATTGAGCAGCAGCTCTGGCTTTATCAGGTATTTGGTTTTATATTTAAGATAAATTGTTTTTAATTTTTATTTCTTTGCAAATAGTGAGATATGGACAGAGAGAAAGAGAGAGAGAGATAGATAGATAGATAGATAGATAGATAGATAGATAGATAGATAGATAGATAAAAGCAGACAGACAAGGAGAAAGAGAATGTGTATAGGTACACCAGGGACTCTAGCCACTGAAAACAAATTCCAGATGCATGCAGCACTTTGTGGCTTTATGTGGGTATTGGGGCTTTGCGTTCAGCTTTGCAGGCAAATGCCTTAACCACTGAACCATCTCTTCAGCCCAGTTTAAGATAAATTTTTTAAGAGCTTACCTCTCTAAGTGTGGTCATGCTAGGATTATAAAACACCCTGTGCCTAATTTTGCATCTTTGCAAAAATTCTAGTGTCAATTCTGGCAGAAAGATTTTTTTAAACTACTTTTTAAAGGAGGGACATTCTGATAAACACAGTACACACTTTATGCCCACAGAGCAACACCCACAGATGATGTGTATTTTCTGGCCTGTGCTAAGGGAATATATCATAGTTGTGTGCTCTGGATATATTCAGTTTGAATGAACTCAGCTCAGCATGAACTGATGATAGCTGTGAGGTCATTGAAGTTTACTAATGCTAATACTACACAGAGAGGCAAACAAACATACTCTTCTTGAGAACAGATCAGAAGGGCTCACGGGCATTAGCTCATGAGAAGTAGCTCTACAGCATGGACACAGTAAGACAACCACTGTGATGAAACCCACAACATGTAGTTAGAGAGGACAAAGTGTCTCAGGTAAAGCTCAAAGACCAGCTAGGCACCAAACAACTGATACATTTTTTTATTGTACTCTGTATGAAAAGTATATATCCTGGCTAGTTTTGTGGGCTCTAAGTGTGGCGTGTAGTCAGCACTGGCCGTATCATAAGAAGCATTTTAGCAGTACTGAACCTTGGATCCTAACACTGACAGAGACTCCCCTGCAACAAGGTCTTCAGAAGAGTTCCAGAGACCCTGCTCTAATACAGCATGGATATGGCTTTTCCTCTAGAAAACACACCTTGAGGCCCCCCAGTGAGGACTCAGCGGTGAAGGAGACGGTCCTGCTAGTTCTAACATGTAGCATTTGCACAGTTCCTTAGGGCTGTTTTAATAACCTATAGATGTGAGTGACTTCAAGCAGTAGGAATTATTCTCCTCAAAAGTCAAAAATCAAGGGCAGATCATTCTGGACCTCTTCCAGCTTCTAGGGGCTTCAGGAGCTCCTGAGTGTGCTGCCTGTATTCCTTTGCTCCCTGTGTGTCCATCTGCACCTGGCTTCTCTTCTGCATCTCTAATGTCTGGCTGCTTTTCTTCTGATGAACTCTTGGCACTGAATTTAGGGCCCAATTGGACAATCCAAGATCATCTTTTAAAAAATATTTCATAAACAATAGGGTCTTACCTTAGGCCTGGGACAGGCATTCAAGAGCTTTATTGCTGAAGAAATCACAGAGTGTCATCAAAGAACACCAAGAGAGTCTGCTAGATCCAGAATGGTAACCAGCTCCCAGATGGTAGCATGTGTAACATTGGAAGGTGTTGCATGAGCTGCCAGGGGAAATTGGTCAGTGATATTTGGAGAAAACAGAGGCCACTGATATACAATATAGACAGTTGTCACAAGAATGCTGAACACACTGCTATATGGAAGAGACCAGCAAGTCAAGAAATGCTCATCTGTACAATAGTGGTGCTAACAATGTTTTCCTCATTTTACCTGTACTGATCTTACTTTCCAAAGGAGATTCAGTTTATATTTCTCAGAAGGCACTTAGAGCTCTGGACAACCCAATTCCACCAACAAGACATGGAATGATGGCTGACATCTTGGCAGGAGATGAACCACCCCTGGCCTATCATATAGGGCCCAAATGAAACCTACGAGAAAGTGGCAAGATAAACGAGAGACCTATCACCACAGTAAGTCAGATAACCCATGAAAAGTCAATGGAGACAGACATCAATGATACCCGATACAACCCAAAACAGAAGCCCAGAGAAACTTAAGATCCCAATAATTAAACAGACTTAAAACTGAGTGGAAAAGGTGAGTGGTAAGATTGTAAGAGCCATGGTGGGGGAGAATATCTAGAGTCATTGCTCCCCCCCAGCAACAACACACAAAGGAAAAAAAAAACTGGCTACCTCTGGTGCATTTCATAATCCCTTACCCCATGGACTGATCCAGTATGCCCAGCAAGGAGGGACTCTAGTGGGTTGGGGACAAGGAGGAGGAAAATGTGGGTACCAACAAAAGATTTGCTCGTAAAATTTATCTAATTTTTCACAATAAAGATGTTAAAAATATTTCATAACCATGGCAAAGACCCCCTTTCCAAATAAAGCTCTAGACTGATGTATGTATTTGGGAAAATACCAAAGACTCTCCTCAGCATGATGGGGGCAGGGAGTAATAGTGTTTACCATCTGAGAGCTTGTCACAGGAGAAAGGGCTGTCTTTTTTTGATTTGTTTTGTTTTGCTTTTTGTTGAGGTAGGTAGGGTCTTATTGTAGCCCAGGCTGACCTGAAAATCATACTGTAGTTCCAGGCTGGCCTGGAACTCATGGCCATCCTCCTACCTCTATCTCCCAAGTGCTGGGATTAGAGATGTGCATCTCGCCAAATACCTGAATGCCATGCTTTTATAGATGAATTAATTTGTTTTAAATCATTTGCCAAGGTCTTTGTTGGTCTTAATTATGAGAGAAAATAAAAAGTGCAGAGTGGGAGAATGGAGGGAAAATGAGAGAGAGAGACAGACAGACAGACAGAGAAAAAGAGAGAGAGAGAGGACAAAAAGGGAAGGCGGGAGGGAGGCTTGAAGTCTCCCTGGTCCTCACTGGAAGAAGAGCCAGAGGTCACTACATTAATTCAGCTCATTCTGAAAGTACTGTGGTCTGGCAATGAGAGGAAGACATCACTAGCATTAGAGGTTGGTCTGAAATCTATCTCTTTTCTGTCAGCAAAGCATTCTCCTCATGCCCTCTCTATCTGGGGCCCCTCTTTCTCCCAGCCCACACCTCCCCGGAGCTGTCCTGAGTGCTTAGCCCCTCCAGGATGGCTGCTGGGGCTGGATGTCACCCTGTAGAAGGTCCTGCTGGGAGCCCTCTGGCCTCCCACCCCATCCCAGCCTCAGGGACCTGGCCTATCGCATGTGTGTCTCTGTGCTAATTAAGAGCATTATCACTTTTCCAGAAACATGAAACCAGGGAAAAGCTTCTGCTAAGTGTTCCAGACATCAAGAATCCTGATGGCAGGAGGCTGGACTGGATTCTGCCATCACTTGACATCACATCCCTTAACCTCCAGTGTGAGAAGACCTGGAAGCTACGGTGCTGCCCCTGGTGCTGGGGAGAGCGGCGTCTCTACTGAAGATCTGATAAACATGCTCAAGGAATGACACATATCCATGAGACATTATGTTTTTGACTTGTGGTAACATCCATCCATCATGAGATTGTTTGGTGGCGTTAAGTACTTTCACACTGTTGTACAACGGTCACCACCATCAGTCTGCAGAACCTAATGAGCACTCCAAGCACACTAAACACTAGCTCCTCCGCCCCCTCCCTGCAACCCCTGGAAATCATCATTCAGTTTTCCAAACCCATGAGCTCGACCGCTCTAAGTACCTCATGTAAGTGGAATCATATAAAGTCTGTGCCTGGTTTATTTCACTTAGCATAATGTCCTCAAGCTTCAATATGTAGCATGTGTTAGTACCTCCATCTTTTTTAAGGCTGAATAATATTCCATTGTGTGTATATTTTCTATTTTGTATATTCATCTATTGATGAAAATTTGGGCTGTTTAATGGGTCTTAAAAGATAAATATTTAATTTCTGAAGTCACTTCAGCAAGAGGGAGAAAACTATGGTCTAGACCTGAGCGTTGAACGGAAATAAAGGGGAAAATGAGTCACTTTTCTTTTTCACTGTTGCAAAAGGCCCCCCCAGCTTTTCCAGGATGCTTTGAAACCAGAGAGATCTGGGAAGCAGTTTGATTGTTTGACTTATACTATGTGCTACATATTTCTCAGGATAATGACAATATACTACATTAGCCATTTAAATAAGGTTGTGTGGTTTGGGGGTAGTTTTGAGAATAATTAATCATGCCACCAGGTCTTGGTAGAGTTCTGCTGAGGGAGGGAGCTGGAACTCTGAGAGTTTGGGCGAAGTGAGGACCCAGGTCATATGTTCTGTGAAACCAGATTTTGCTGTTAAGTGGCACCTCCACTGGTCCTACTATTATGCACTCTGAAATTTTGTTTTGAAAGGTTTTCTTAATGAAGGTTTGTTTATACTGTTATTTGTTTTACTTATGTTAAAAGCAATCTATTCATTCTGAACATCTTGGTTAGCTACGTTTCTGGTGGATAAGATGGTGGTTCAATGGAACTTTGCTATGGAAGATGTTGAAAGATTTCTTTAATTAAGAAAAATGAAATTATACATTGTATTTATTTTTCCAATAGATTTCTATTTCTTGATTTCACTAGTAAAACCATGTGAAAAAGAAGACTCATAAATGGTAGGACATGCAATAAATCAAGTGTTGAGGGCTCCCCAGGGGACAATCAGCTGCATTCCATCCTGGTGAGAGAGAGACCTCTGGAATAGTATTGCACGGAAGGAGGAGTGGTGACATCCGCATGGCCAGTGTCAGTATCAAGAGAGTGTATTGAGTCATAGACAGGTGGGTCCTGGGAATGCTTACACAGTCTCTTAGGGTCCCCATGAGGCAAACTACCCAGAGTGGAGCAAAAAAACTGAGAAATACAGGGCCCCTTCTGGCCTATCATTCTGTACTAAGTGTACAGCCAGACAAACCCTGCAGTGTGGTCTTCAGAATCTTCGATAATTTAGTTTCCTGGAGCTCTGTATAACCTCTTCTCTCATATTTCTTTACCTATAAGCTAGACATACCTATGAGCACCATCCTTCCTATCCAAGCCTTGTTATTCTAAATGAGTTCTGATTTGCCAAGGTCTTGTCACCTTCCACAAGCATAGACGTTTCTAATAACTGTACCAGTGCTGTATGGACAAGGAAAAAAATAACACTAATGTCAGAAAATGATTCTTGAGATACCTTTGTGAATCTATCCCCAAATTTACAAGGGGCACATGGCTCTCCAAAAGATATTTTAGCCATTTCAGCTGGGCCCAAATTGTCTTTTGAAAACATTGGCTGCCTGGAATGTCCTCATGTATCCAGTGGGCACCAGTGCTGACGTCATAAGGTGTGGCTTTGTCACCTCCTTCCACCTTCAGAGTTAAAGAAAAAGCCACTGATGTGATATAGAATTCTCTGTAGTTGATCTTGCCTGAGGTTGCCTTAAGTTACCAAGTTCCAAAATAAAGGAAGCTGGCAGGAAGGAACATACTAGTTATAGGAATTTACTCTGCAGACCACCAATTACTTCTTTCTTGCAGGAGAAACAGAATAACATTTGCACCCCGAAGGTTGTCCCTAAGGTGCAGGTTTCTTAGGATAAATCAAAACCCAAAAGAAGTGTCCAAACTTCAGCTGTGGGAGGTGGGCCTGCTGGTGCAGTTACTTACAGTGCTCTCTGAGCAAGGGTGAGGAGTACGTGTTCTCAGACCGGCTGCGAGATGGAAACTAACCGCATCCTTTGCCTTATGCATTTTTACTCTGCTGGGGTATTTTTGTAGTAAATGATCCAGTCATTTCCGACTCATCGCTACTTCCCAGAAACAGTAATGATAATAATGACAAGTATAGTACTTCATACCGCCCACTCTCCATGGGCCTGTGGGTAATACAAGCAGCATCTCAGTTACATGAACTAGATACAAGTTGTCTGCTCTGCACTTTGCGATCTGAGCCCTGCGGGTAAAATCATGATGTGACTCAACAGCGGGCAAAGCATGCCAGTGTGCTTCCAAGCATTGGCAGTGATCTAGATGTATCTCTTGGACACTCCAGGGAAGACTTGGACCAATCTTCTGAATCCATGCATAAAGCAGCCTGGTCTATTTCCCAGAGGAGCCAAGCATCCACCACCTCAGTCCTCACTTGCTCAGCAACACATACTCCACTGTATGCCCATCAAAGCCCTTGCTTTAGAGTCCCAGTACGCTAGAGGGCCGAACTATGGGTCTGCACACTGGAAGAAGGGGCAAATTAAAACTAACAGCTAAGAAACCAAGAAGAGCTTAACAGTATGCATAGCCTGAAGAAAGATGATCAGCTGAGATCACAGCTCTCCCTCCTACTAGGTGTGTGACTTAACCTCCCCCACACCTCACATTCTTCCTGGGAAAATGCTGTTAAGTACAATTCAGTGAGATAATATACACAGCCTCCTTGGCAGTGGATAGGCACTTCATAAATATCTACATCACTGCATATCAGAAACTGGTTGCTCTTCAAGTACTCTTTGTAAAGCATGAACAGAACACATATTTACTTTCTCAAAATGAAGCCAAGATAATGTATCTTCGACATCTGATTTGTAGCCCTCCTTAAGCGCTCTGTAAGTGCTGTTAATCAGCAGAGAACCCTCTCCATCATTCATTTCCAACGCTTAAAAAGTGTCCGAAGAGGAGTTAGGTTTTCAGAGCCTGGGACAGAAGCCTTCAAGCACCTGACCCATCCCTTCATGTCTTTCTCTCCTCTTGTCCAAACACTTGTAGGGAGACTTTATGGAGTCAGTTGGCAGTAGGCTCCACAAACCCATTTCCTCTAACCAGATGATCTCAGACATTGGCTTTCCCAAGGGGCTTCTCTGTGGCAGGCCCTCCAGCTCTATCACCACATTCTTCCGGCCTCATAGCTGCACACAGAACATTGCCTGTGGCTGAGGCCCATTGTGACTCCATGCTTTCACCATGAAGCCTGCCCTGTGTACAGATTCCTTTGGAGCCAGTGTGAAGGAAGGGTTCCTTGTGCTGACTGGGGAGTAATTTTTAAAGTTAAAAAAAAATGTTTTTAACACCAAACCTTATTATCCTGAGGGAGTCCTAAAAGAAACTAATTGGAAAACCATTTGCCTCCTTTAATGAGCACCCCCTATTTCTGTCCTAACCCCCCCCCAGCCTTATCCGAGAGCAGCTACCCTATCTGTAAATGGTGACCATGGAAAATGTACCCTGGCGACTTGGTGTGAAAGATAGGCAAGGCTCCTAAAAAATCTTCTGGGGGGCTTATCACCTCCTTCTGGCTCCACAGTGGGCTTGGGCTGCAGGGCTGGAGGAAGCTGCCTGTCTGTGAGCCTAGACAGGGTCTCATCAACAACTGATAAGGCCTCTGTGAACAAGCAGGCCCTGTGGGTGCCAGACATTTGGAGGAAACTACATAGGGTCCATTGACCTCAGGCAAGCAAGCTCTCAGAGTTAGCTGAGTCCCTGCAGCTCTGCCTCACCTGGGAAGACCTAAATAACTGACAGTCTCTCCACAGACCAGGCCTGCCATGACTGCCCGTTAGTGGGTCACCAGGCTCTGGCAATTCTGGAATTCAAGTTTGAAATAACCAAAAAGTTTTTTTTAAAATATATATTTATTGTCCATAATGAGTTACATTATTTAGTGGGAAAACAATGAGTTGTTGTCCCCAATTTCCCAATGACCCCCCTCCCCATCCCTAATCAGCTGGATATCCTCCTCCATGGGCCGTCTGGATCAATCCTTGTGGCAGGGAACCCTGGATAGCCTAGTACTCAGCCTGGTTCTCCTGGCCCAAGTGTGTTGTTACTGAGGGGTGCCATGCCTCTGGATAGTCTCCCCCACCATGGCTCTCACAATCTTTCTGCCCCCTCTTCCACTCAGTTCCCTGAGTCGTGGTGGGTATTAAGGCTGCTTTAATGTTGTGAGCTTAGGGGTCTTTGTGTCAAAAATCTTTGGTTTCTGTCTCACTGGCTTATCCTGTGTTGATTGAATGGCTATGGCTGTGGGTCCCTTGTTCGTCCTGTCATTCTCTGTGGGATTCCATATAGATCCTCAACAATATGGCTGTGGTGGCTCATCTCTTGTCAGGATCTCAGCTATCTGCCTACGGTCGGATGGTAGGATTAGATGGGCCACAGCTCTCTCGCTGCATCCTGAAAAATACAAACACATTCTCCAATGGAGAGTGAGATCAGTCTAGGTTAACAAATATGCACAATTCTGGGTTACCAAGATTCTATTTTTAGTAGCCTCCCCGTCAATCGCTCCCATAGTGCATCTTTTCTTGTGAGCCCAAAAGTACAGGATCCATTGCCTATCGCCCTGAATCCCCAGTTCCAGTCAAGGGCTCCCCCTCCCTAAGTGGAATATTTGGCCAAATTTAAAAGCTGTTGATTGTCTCTCCCAGGCCCAGCCTCCTCCATTGCATGAGTGCTCCTTTCTTGGTTCGCTGTTCTCTCCCAGTAGGAGGTATGGTCAGCCTATTCATGGCCACAGACTGTGTTTCATGCCAGTGGTCTCTGTTTATTCCAGCTGTCGTTGATAAGCTTCCCCTGGCAGTTTATGCAGTGTCTTCCAGCACTACACTAACTACCATCTGGGGGCTATAACCAAAAAGTTTATATCAGAATGCCTGTAATGACAATGGACAGGAAAATAATAATCTCACATATCCAAGACCCTAGTGTCCCTTCTAAGTGGAAAACACAGTTCAATGAAAGGCAGAGCATTAAGAAGAAATCAGATTTTATATCTCAGCTCTGCTTTCTATGTATAACATTGAGTAAATTGGTTCCCCTAGGAAAATGCAAATAAAAATATTTACCTAGATTGACTTTCAATGTAAAGGAGGTATCTCAACAGTGTAATACTGTGTAAGTATTGTATTATTCTATTCAAAAATACAATATGTAGACCCCCTAATCTTTTGAGAATGGCTAATTCCTAGTAGCATGCTTAATCAAGTTGAGCAAATATTTACTGAGCCCTTTGTGTACAGTGGGCCACACAAAGTACAGATCAGCCTGGGTGTGAAAAACTGTAAATCAGAGACGAGAGCTAAGGTAAAGGTAAACACATCAATTCCTGGGGAAACTTGGCAGAATGAGCACTGAAGAAGCCTGTGGGGGAAGTATGATCTGAGCATCTCTGAGAGATGGGTTGGCTGTGAACAGGCCAAACACTGGACAGACTAGGACAGGTTAAGGGAACAGGATCTCATTTAGTGGGGTTGCGATGAGAAGGATAATGAGGATGAAGAGGGGCAGAAAGGTGGGGGCCAAATGGCCTTGAATGCAGGTCTCAGGAGCTGGGGTTTTGTTCTGCAGAAGTGGAGGGCATCAGGCACAGACTGAGTGGAAGCGGGAGGAGATTGGAGGAGAGGAATGAGTGGGGGAGGTTGTCCAAAACGAAAGACATCATTAGAAAAAAGCCATATGGAAACTGACTTCATTATAAGCTAATTAAAAAATATGACTTTTTAAAAGAAGAGAACTTGGGCCAAAGTACCCTCTGGGGGTAAAAAATGTTATACCCAGAAGTCATAGGCTGTTACTGGGTTTTCTCTTCGTATCACCTTGACGAGTCTTGGGTCCCCTCAGTATTCACGACCATCTGTATAGGAGATGCTTTTCTAACCACAAGTGAAAACACCATGAATCAATGGGCATAAGCATATACATTTAGAAGTCAAGTTAATGGGCCAAGCACATCCAAAGATAAGTTCCAAAGAACTGTGGTAACCTCCCTCTAAGGCCTGTGCTCTTCTAAGCCATAGGCTTTTGACTTGGTTCTCCATGGCAGGCATGAATGCCCTTCCACTAAACAGGCCTCAAATCCAATCAGAGAGCAGTTGGTTATCAAATAACTTATGTGTCATGATGGCACCTAAGCAGACATCTTGCCTGGCCGGTTGATTGTGTAGCTTGTAGAATCTACTGCTTATTAGGCTGTTGATGGCTTTTCTTCCCCAGTACCACCCCACAACACTTCCCATGACAGTGGTAGCTAGCTACCAAGGAAGAAGCTTCTGCTTCAGGTCCAGCTTGATTTCTCAGTGTCCTGTAATCTCTTAATGGCTGCGTGGAATTCTATCCTATGCATGATTTTTTTTTTTACTTAACTAAGACTCACATGGCTAGAAACTTATTTTTTAGAGGCATGATAAAATCCTTATAGGTAAAGATATACATGTATGATAATATCCTTAAAAATATTAGAAAAGGATCTTCTCTGGATTAAAGACTTTTGATATCCACTTCTGACCTTGGTCTCCTACCCCTCCTAAATTGTCATTTAAATTCTCCTGAGGCAGAAAATGGAAACCCTATTTCTCAGTACAACAGCCCGACTGTGGGATGTTATCTTTCCCACCATGTTTGTTCTTCAACAAATGAAAAGTTATTTCATTCTAATTTTCACTTCTTGGCTATTTAGTAGCCTTCTATCAATTTAATTTAATTTACACTCTTAGTTGTCCTTTGGGAAAGAGGAGGATTAGTAAATACTCTTCTTTTTTCTTTTAGTGTCTTCTTTTTTTAAATATTTTATTCATTTTCAAAGAGAGAGAGAGAGAGAGAGAGAGAGAGAGCGCACCAGGACCACCACCTTGTGGGTCTAGCTTATGTGGGTCCTGGGGAATTGAACCCGGGGCCTTAGGCACTGGAAGCAAGTGCCTTAACCGCTGAGCCATCTCTCCAGCTCTTCTTGCACTGCTATAACAAGATACTTGGTACCCTATAAACATCTGTAAGAAACATTTCTCATAGTTCTATGGGCAGGAAAATTTAAGACCAAAGGGCCAGAAATCTGGGATCAGGTGAAGGCTGTGTTCCTCACTTGCTTATCACAGCCCTTTGCTGTATCCTCATACATTTGAGGGAGGAGCAAACTCTGTCACCTCCTTTTAGAAGAGCCCGAGTCCCATGGTGAGGCCTCTATTCATGAGCGGTCAGTCACCCCTCAATGGCCTCCTCACACTGAGGGCAAGGGGTTCAACCTATCAATTGGAGGAATGCAAACAGTTTATAGCTTATGCTCATGTATTTTTACTGCTTTTTTCTGTATTGTTTATAAAGAATTTGTAAAGAATTACCCTTTATTATAATTTTTTTCAGTTTGACATTTTTTCTCTTTTTCCTATACTGTTTTAAACTTTATGCAGTAAATTCACTGATTTTTTTTCTAAGCTTTTAACTTTCCCCAATTTAGGCTTTCCCCAATTTAGAAATGGATGTTGTATTCATAACATTTAACTATCTTTTCACTGCATTTGCATCCCAAAGCTATCGGAAAATTATTTTGATTAGATCTCTTTTGAACTCTAACTTCATTTTCCTTAACAGGTTTCCTATTTTGCCCACATATAACTTATTCAAGAATCTTTTGATTATCTAGGGGGATTTTATTAAATCATTTTATATATGTGCTTTTTATCTTGGAATTCCATTCCAGCAATTGGTGCCTATGTTGTTTTACAGTGTCTTAATGTGGTTTGAATGAAACATTCCCCATAAGTTCATGAATTTTGAATACTTGGTCCCAAGTTGTTGGGAAAATTGTGGAACCTTTGGGAAGTGGAGGTTTGCTGAAGGAGGTGTAGGACTTGGGGAGACTTTAAGTTTTATTAGCCCAGCCCTACTGGGTGTTCATAATGTAATCAGACTACTTCCTTCGGATGTGGAGATGTGACTGAGGAGTCCTACTCACATCTGCCGTGCTGTCTGCACCATGAGAAAACTTCCCCTGGAAACTAAAAGATGAAATAAGCCTTTTCTCCCCATCACATGTTTCCGATCTAATGATTTGTTCCAGCAGCAAGGTACTTGATAACTTAGCATTTCAAAAGGAAAGTTCCCTCATTGTTATTCCTATAAGTGACTTTAGTTATTATCTTTGGCTTATAAATCAGATGAACTTTTTTTTTTTTTAAGGTAGGGTTTCATTGTAGCCTGGAACTCTGTAATCCTAGGCTGGTCTCGAAATCACAGTGATCCTCCTACCTCTCCTACCTCCTGAGTGCTGGGATTAAAGGTGTGTGCCATCACGCTTGGCTTCCAGATGAACTTTAAAGAATTATGATGGGGATTTCAAAAATTAATTCTTTTTAAATTGTATCACATAAGCAAATTAGATGGGTAATTGGCATCTGTACAAAACTGAGTTTCCATACAAGAACATAGTCTGTATTTCTATTGAATCAAATTCATAAAGACTCACTTTTATGCTTCTTTGTAAAGCTTTGAAATTTATTAAATATAGGTATAACAATTATTTTTCACATTGTTTCTATATTATACCTTATGTTGCCAAATGAGGTCCTCCATATATTGTCTAATTTATTATTGGTAGCACAAAGGAAGGGGAAGTATTGAATTGTTTCCCAGTTACCTGCAAATTCTGTTATTGCTTCTTTAGTTGTGTAATAGGTTTTTCTAGATGTCCTGAGTATGCCATTTGTAGTGTGTCTTGTTGGTTAAGCTAAAACTATGGTCTCCAGAATCTTCCTCTCCATGTTGCTCTGAGTTAGAGTTGGTTATGGAGGAATACAGACACTTTGGGGAGTGGAAGTGAGGCAGTGGCCACTACTCTGTGAAGGTCATTGTGTTGAAATGCAGTCACCATTAGCCCCACAAACACTTAGCAAGAGCTGAAGGGTAGTAGTAGTAGCTGTATCAGCTGCCCTGGGAGCACATGCCTCGCGTTGGTGGCTGGAAGTTATTGGGACTTGGAGATAGACAGGTTGAAGATCTTTTGGTCCTTCAATTTTTTCCATGTTCCCAATCCTTTCTACAGTTGTGTAAGGAGTAATTTCTGTGCTGTGCCTCTCATTCTATAACTCTATTTTTCTACTCCATGCATTGAAATAATCTTGAAATTTAGATCTACCAAATATTGTAGAGTTACCAGATGAATTATAGGATACCCAGGTGAACTTGATTTTCAGAGAAACAATAAATAAATTTTTAGCATAAATACGTCCCAACTGCAGATTGGGATAAATGAACACTAAAAACATGTTTGTTGTTACTCAGGAACATTTGCAGAATGGCAAAATATCCAAATCTCTTGGCATACATGTTTTTAACTGAGATAAAACAAGTACCCTTTTCAAGGTCTATTTAGTGCTGTGTTTTTTCATATTTTGTGCTTTCTATTGGTATCTTTTTCCTCTTTTAAAATGTCCACAAAGCCAGGCATGAAGGTATATGACTATATTCCTAGTATTCAAAGGAGGGTGTCTGAAGCAAGAGGATTTTGTATTCCAGGCCATCAGAGGCTACATAGTGAATAGGGTAACAATAAGACTCTGCCTCAAAAACCTAAATGAATGAATAAATGAATAAATAAATAAATAAATGCCTCCCAACTCTTGTGCTTAAGTGTATCTTGTGTTTCCAAGCATAAGAAGCCTGTGACGTGTCCTACAGATAAACCACATGCATTGAATCAGCTATGTGCAAGCATGTGTGATACTGCTATTGGCTGAAAATTTAATTTTGAATAAAAATACATATTAGATAAGGCACTCTTAAACAAAATACTTTCAAAAGGTTGTACAGAGCAGTTGATGAAATGTTATGACTAAGGTCTTGGAAAAGCCTAGCCCTGCCCTTCTCTGGAGCAGTTTTCATCCAATCAATAACAACTTGATAGAACTCAGCTATTGCAAATAAAGAGGATTAGCTATGTAACAAAATTCATTATGACTAGATAGTAAACAATTCAGTTATTAAAGGTATATTTATCCTGCCTATCATGGAACTTCTTGGAGACTCTCCAGCTTTCGACCTCCAGTTATTCCCCTGGCTCTTCTCTTAGCACTTTCTGTCATCCTGTTCTCCTTTCCCCTATTCTAGGACCTTCTCTCCTCTAGGGATTTCCAAGGAGACCTACCTAGAAACTTGTTTGAGTCTTTCTGCCTCCATTAGCCCATCTCAAACCCTGTTCTGTGGTTCTTTCTCTACCAAATGGCCTGTTGAGGCCTTGCATAGTACAGAGATGGGTTTTACCCTGAAAAATACTTCTCTTAATTTTGAAATCACTTTTTTTTTCACCAACATAACTGAAGGTGCCTTTCTAATGTCTATTGACTGAATCAACTGATGGTACCACAGGCACAATTACATGAGTTGAAATTTGAAATTAGCTTTTAAGAAAACTTTGGGGCTGGGAAGATAGCCTCAAAAGCATTTGATTCTGTGCACATATAAATACTAGGCATTGTGGTGTATGTTTGTAATCCAGTACAGGGGAGATAGAGACTAGAAGATCCTTAGAGCCTGCTAGCCCAATTGGCAAGCTTCAGATCAATGAGAGAATCTGTCTGAAAAAAAAAAAAGGTGGACAGTGTTTTTTAGAATGACACCTGAACTCCTCTGACCTCTATACACATGAACACACCTGGGCAGATGCACTTGCACATATGAACATGCATGTGCACATGTGTTATGTACACACACACAGGTAAAAGAAAACTTTGTACATTGTCTAATGGTGATGAGAAGAACTGGCGAGTCTCAATTTTCACATCAACACCTATTTTTGAAAGGGGGCTGAGAAAAGCCCCGGAGAGGATTTAGACAAGCCTCAACTCTAATGGCTATCTACTTGGATATTTTTTCTTTTCTGAGCTGGCCTTGTCACCTAAGTTGAGGTTGACAGCCCCCTAGCAGAAACCCTTTATATCCTTATCAAGTCATGCCTGCCTCCATTAGAAAAACTGCTACACAGACATGACTTCACGGGGGCTCAGATATGGGGTTGCATTCTATGGTCAATGACTTTCCCCCATTTCTTGCCTTTTCAGATGAGAAGTGTACTTTGGAAATGCATGGACCAGAACTGTCTGCTACTTCTTATTACTGTTAACTTCTGAGAGACCTGAGAAAACATGATTTCAGCCATTGTTCAAAGAAAAACACAGGATCTCAAAATCGTAAATACACTGGTTTGAACCAAGTTAATTGCTTTTGTTAATAAAATCTGTCAATAGAAAGTGAAGAAAATTGATCAGTTAGACTGCTGCAAAAATATTTTAACTGAAAAATGTATAATTATGTGTATGCAGCCCATGTTTTCCTAGTTTTGCTTGTTTTCCATTGAGCATTTCCCTGCCTTTGGTTTTATGCCTTTTCAATCTCTTCAGCTAGAATACTTTTGGTATAGATAGAAGGAAATGTGTAGAGTAAGATTGTTGTGGGGTCTTCCCAAATTTTGCAGTAACCTTTCTTTGAGGGAAATCATGCATTTTTCTACAACTTGCTTGTCACTTTTCCTTTTGATATTAATTTCTTTGGCATTATGTGGGGAGAAAAGGGACGGATGGGGGAAGGTGAGCAGGGGCACAGCAAATATGAACAAAATACAATTATAGGTATTCATATAAAATATATGTGCATATGTGTATTCATGAAAATGTCATAATTAAATTCATTATTTTGTATGGCACTTAAACAATAAAAATAATGAAAATTAAAGGCAAAGCCAAAAATAATTGCTAAAACTAAAAATTAAAAAAAATTGTGAAAAACATATATGGATCCAAGTCAATTGCACTCTTTCTCCATGCCTGGGCACTGATAAGCTACTCATGTCCCTCTATCCCACTTAGTCTCAGGGGTACAACCTGGCCCTAGTTCACTTATATTGGGGATAAGACCCATTTGGCACTGACCTCACTCCCCTGACTGCCTGCCTGTGCTGCCCTGAGTAGGGAAAACAGAGATGATGGAACGACTCAGCGCCAGTTTAAGTAAGTAGCCTAGGGTCCAGTGAGTCCTCTGTTCTCTCTATTCAGTACCTAGGGTACAACCTGTTCCACTCAAGCTGAGATTGGGAATCAGGTCTTTTTGGTGCTGACTTCACTCCTCAACCCTGAGTAGAAACACCAGAGCTGGTCAAGTGCCCCAGTCCTTATCCATGAGAGACTGCAGAAAGAAGAGGAGCCTGCTCAGCTTCCAGTGCACCCAGCCCAGACCTGCATATAGAACACTATCGCACCAACCCATACTCACTTGGATCAAGGCTGACCAGGCCACTGATCACAGGTTCCACATGAGTTATTGTTGCTGTATTCTCAGCAGAACAAAAGAAGTATCTCCATCCTGGCAAAACCTAATGAAAAACATCACACACACACACACACACACACACACACACACACACACATTAAAAAAAATTACAAGCTATCCTCACCAAGAATGCCTAGTTTCATACTGGAAGCCTCCAATGAACCCTGGTTAGAGAAAACTCCATGCATAGAATCTCTAAATGCAATTATGACAAGCATATTCAACACATTTCATGAGACCATGAAAAATGGCTGAAAAATGAAAAGAATCAAAAAGAACTCAATAGATGACTAAATGAAATGAATTAAAATTAATAACAACAAAAACAATCAAAAATTCAATGGAGAGTGAAATGAGCCCAAACAGGACATGATCAAATATGGGAATATATTCTAATAGACAATAAAAAAGTCAAACCAAGAAATGAAAATGAAATTCAATACAAAGATGGAGACACTGGAGAAAAACGTAATGGAAAGCCCAAATAAAATAAAACAACTGCTCTCTTATTGACTTGATGCTACATGAGAGGGAATTCATGCCTGGCACTTAAAACTAATCAAAAGCCTATGGCTGTGGAGGACATAAGCAGTAGTGGGGAAACTACTACTATTATCTGGCTAAATGAATATATTATGCCCACCAAACTGCCCTCTAAAGATTTATGCTTTGTCTAGATATTAATGCTACTTTCACTTGTGGTAAGAGAAGCTTCTCTTTTCGGATGGTGGTGATCACTAGGAAGACTCAAAACTTACCAGTGACAGTGCTGTGTTCAACACTGAGACATCTCTATCACACCCCCCAAGCCTTAGGGACCATAGTGGAAGGGGTAGAAGAAGAAATATGAGAGCCAATTAAAGGGGAGGAGCACTTTGCAATATTGTCATCCAGACACAAAGTGGCCATGGCACTCATGACCTCCCTGTACACGAGACCTGCATAATAGGAGGGGGAAACGATGGCATCAAAACGGAAGAGTGACTAGTTGAAAGAGTGGATTTAGTGGAGGGGGATTTGAGGGGGAGAAAAGAGGATGGTGGGAAGCAATTGTGACCATCATATATTGTCTATACGTATAGAGGTTGTCAAGAGTTCGAGAAAATAAAGCAGATAATCAGAGGCTGCTGCAAGCTAAACACTAAAGGATACGCATACCCTCCAATCTTAGGGTACATTGCAGAAGAGCAAGCAGAAAGAATGTGAGGGCCACAGGGTGAGATGTACTCTGAGGCATTGTCCCCCCTCCACCCAGAGACTCACTGGTTCATTCATGACCCCACATGGATTACCAATAACCCCACTTAGGAGGGTTCACAGTAGAATGGGATCAGGGGAGGGACCATATGAGTATCACCTGAAAAAAATACGACCAATTCACAATATGTTCATATAATAAAGTTATCTACTAAAAAAGTCTTATGGGAAGAACTGAAAAATGGAGAGATTCTGCTACAAATGGAACTCAGTAAGACACTAGAAGATAGCCTAATGCAATACAGAAGGTCTTGCTAATTGCACTGGGAATTCATGAGAGAAAGAAGCCAATTACTGTGATCTGATTTCAGAAAGAATATCATGTCAACATTATAATAAAATGAAAATATGAGTTGATATAAAATGATTTTGGAGATCATTAGCTGTGAGTATTCTAAGTTTGCATGCTAGTTTTGGCAATAGCTACTATTATTTTATTCTAATATATTTTTATAAATTATTTAAAATATCCTTCATATTTGAATACTGTATAGTCATTCAATGTTTGGAATGACTATACAGTATGCATTTTTAAGTTTCACATATTTGTGGATAAGATTGTGTGGGTAGAGGTGTATATGACAAGGAAAAATAACAATGTGCCTTTGTTCAAAATAGATGTCTTATGTTCTGATGGAATTTCAGGATAAGTCCAAGTGCATTAAGAATATGCTAAAAATAGAGCTCTGGTGACATTGGCTTATAGATCTGTATTTGATAATCTCATAAACTCTCACCTCTTAAATGGACATACCAAAAAGATGAAAAGCAAAGTCATGCTGTACTTTATACCACCAAATGACTCAGAGACTACAATAGGTAACACTCAGAAAAGCAGGTACATGTTTTTCCTTCAAAGACTGGACATACCTGGACCAGTATCTCCACCTGCCCATACCTCTCTGACTTTAATAGCATTTTCTTTCAGTCAGAGTTAGTGCCAATCAATTAGGCAGAAGGAACTGTGTATGAATCTACAGGCAACAGGAGAAACCTTTGCAGCTGTGCACAGGCACTGGAAGAGAGTTGGTAAGCACTAGAAGGTTGCTTGTTTGTGAGGTCTGTCAATTTACAATACTAAAAAGGTAGACATCAGTCAGAGGAAGAGATCATAAGAGGAAGAGACACATTAGTTGAAAGCTTAGAAAATCACTGGGAAGCCATGCATGCCAATTAGCAGCTACAGGAGCTGGATAGATGGCACACAGGTTAAGGTACTTGCCTGCAAAGCCTAATGACCTGAGTTTGATTCCCCAGTACCCATGTAAAGCCAGACACACAAAGTGACTCATGGGTCTAGAGTTAGTTTGCAGTGGATAGAGGCCCTGGCATGCCCATTCTCTGTCTGTCTGTCTGTCTCTGTCTGTCTCTCTGTCTTTCGCTCTCTCCCTCTTTCTCGCTTTCCTTGCAAAAAACTAAAAATAACTTTTAAATTAGCAACTGCTGATTTAATTAGTCTGAAAGAGAAGCACAAACTATTACATAAATAGAAGAAAAGCCAAGCCAGTGGTAACTCATATACCTAGTGCCTAGAGATATGTTATTTTCCTTATCAGTCACGCAGCAAGCAAATGTCCACTGAACTATTGTATGTTAGGCTCTGTCCCGGGCAGCACTATGTAAAGAAAAGAAAAATAAGTTAAGTTTAAGTACCAAAAGACAAATGAAAAATAACAAAGACAAGCTAAAGTATAAGCTTAAGAAATAAATAAACATCAGTAGATGTACAGAATAAGGAAGGGTAAGTCACCACGCACATCATGGTATTTCAAAGGAGAGACTAGGGCTTCAGATAGCCAGAAATGATATAGAGATTAAATGAACTCACTGCATTTCAAATAAAATTATTTAAAATTATGGGCTGGAGAGCCAGGCATGGTGGCACACACCTTTAATCCCAGCACTGGGGAGGCAGAGGTAGGAGGAGCTCTGTGAGTTTGAAGCCACCCTGAGACTACATAGTGAATTCTAGGTCAGCCTGAGTTAGAGTGAGACCATACCTTGAAAAACAATAAAAAACAGAAAACAATAAAAAGAAAGAAAAAAGAAAAATTAAGAACATGGAAGATTTCTTGGTGGTTAAAGACACTTGCTTGCAAAGCCTGCTGGTCTGAGGTTCAACTCTCTAGTACCCAGGGAAAGCCAGATGCATAAAGCGGTACATTGGTCTGGAGTTTGTTTGCAGTGGCAAGAGGTCCTGGTGCACCCATACTCTCAGTCTCTGTCTCTTTGACTCTGTCTCTCTCTCCTTGTAAATAAATAAATGAAATTTAACATATACTTATAAATATTCTCAAATACCTTTATATATGCTGTGGTGCCTTGAATGTGAAATATCCTCTGTAGCTTCATGTATTTTACATACTTGGTCCAAGCTGGTAAAAATTTGGTTGGTAGAGCCTTTCTGAAGGAGATGTAGTGATAGAGGCAGGGTTTGGGGTGTTATAACCCAGGTCCCCTTGCAAGTAGCAGCTCGGCTCACTCTTGCTGCTTCCTGCCAGCTACTGTGTCAAAGTGAGATGCTCAGCCTCTGCTCTGCCATGCTTTCCCTTCCACGATGAAGCTTCCCCTCAGGACTGTAAGCCAAAATAAATCTTTCACTCCCATCAGCTGCTTTTGATCAGGTTGTTCTAGCAATGTAAAGGTAAGTACAAGATATGGCAAATTTGAAATGGTAATGCAGTCGCATCTATAAGAATTTTTAAAAGAAAATTATAATTATATTTATCTAAGAATTTTATAGTAAACTATGTTGATTTGAGCATATAGCAAAAACAGAAAAATTTTCAAACAGACAGGGGTTCAAAAAATTCTCAAATGTATTTTCTTGGAAGAATAATTGGCTGAGTACATACTATTAGCATTTAGAACATAAAAAAAATTAGGTGTTGAAATACTGTTATGATAATAAAACACTTAAAATATAGATGACTAACACAAGGAAAGGAAATAGTGAAGACAGGAGCAGACATCAATAAAACTCAAAAGAGGAAAATAATAGGAAATATTAATAAAACAAAAAACATTAGAGCATTGGTTATATTGTAAAACTATAGACATATGACAAAGGAAAAAAACAGAGAGGATACTAATTACCAATAGAAACAAGGAACAATTTATAGCTCACAAAAATAATTTTTTAAAAAAAAATTCTATCAATAAAAATTCAGCCACTTAGTTGATTTGGCCAAATTTCTAGAAAACTACAAACTACCAAAACTTTTCACCCTGTATCTTTTTTTCTCCCTGTATCTTTTAAATTGATAGAATATGTAGTTTAAAACTTGCCTCAAAGAAAGTGCCAGGTCCACATGATCTTACCAGTAAATTCTCACATTTATAGATGAAACAATGATTCTACACAATGTCTTCTTAAAGATAGAAGCAAATGCTTCCTGAGTCATCTCATGAAACCAACATTTACCCAATCCCAAACTACACAAAGAAAGTATATGAAACAGGAACCAGATATAAAAATCCCCAATAAAACATCAAATTAATTCAAGAAATTTATAACAAATACACTGTGAGTGGGTTTTATTTCAGAAATACAAAGCTAGTTTAGCAGTCAAACATATCATGTAAAATTACTAAAGAATAAAAACTACACAACCATACATCAATTGATACAGTAAAAAAAATTTACAAAATTGAATATAATAAGTCTCCTAGACTCATAAGTTTGGCAAGATCACAAGACAAAAATCAATTGTACTTCTATATAAAACAAAAAACAACTGGAAATTGAAGAAAACCTAAAAGTACCATTTAAATAGATCAAAAGAAGAGAAAATTGTTTAACAACAAAAGTGACAAACCTGTGCATGATTATCTGTATATTAAAATCCTCTTTAACTATGATGTTAGGTCTGAATAAATGTAGAAGTACTGTGTTCATGAGTTGAAATCTCCACAGTCAGGACTTCCATGCTCTCAAATTCATCCACAGGTTTCACTCAATTAAAATCAAAATTTCACTGATATTTTATTAAAACAGATGTTAACCCTAAAATCCATATGAAAAAGAAATGAACTAACATGCCAAAACAATTTTGAGATTGAAGAGTAAATTTTGGATACTCAGATGGACATAGGCAAGCATTAATAAGTCATTTTGGGGGTAGACTTTTCAACAAATGCTATTGAAATAATTTAACATCCATATGAAGAAAAGTAGCAAACTTCAAATGTTATTATATAAAACAATGACTCATAGATCTAAATGCAAATTATACAACTGTAAGAAGAAAAGATTGAGAGAAATCTCAGTGATCTTGAGTTAAGCAGGGTGTTTTTTTTTTTTTTTGCTATGACATCAGCAATATAATACAGGATAAAAAACTTTACCCTGTACAAAGCAGTTAGTAGAATTTAAACCATAGCTTTATATCATGTTTCTAACAAAAGACTTGTCTCCAGAATATGTAAAGAACTTTGAAAATTCATGAATCAGAAAACAAATATGCAATTTTTATGGCCCTAAGGAGATGGATAAAAATCACTGATTAAAATACTTGGCATTATTAGTCATCAGAAAAATACCAACTAAAATCATAATGTTACTTCTAAACATCTACTATAATGGATAAATTTATGCAGAAAAGGAAGCACCAATAGGAATGCATGGCAACAATAGGAACTCTCTTTCATTGCTAGCTGGAATATAAAATGGAACAGCTATTTGGAAGATAGCTCATCAGTTTTTAAGGCGATCATTTGAGTTAGCAGTTGCATTCTTAACATTTTACTCTGCATAAATGAACACACTGCTCACACAAAAACCTAATCATGGCCTGGAGCATTGGTGGACTAGATCCTGTAGGACCTAGGTGAACCCTGTGTGCCAACACCAGGCATGCATACAGACCACTCATTCACACTGACATAAGTAGAGAAGTCTATGCCCACTTGAGCCTGCTCCCCTAAACACCCAGCTTAGAAGCATGGGTAGACCAATTGCCCACTCCATCCCTGAGCAATGCAGACTAGACCCTCAGGTCCCTAGCAAGCAGTACCATAGGCTCAACCCTGCACCCTGTCTAGACCTTCAAGCTGACCCCACCCATTCACTCCCAGAGTAAGGTTTACATCACTGCTCAACACAAGCCCCAGTGGAGCCACTTGTCATTGATTTTGGCCTCCTAATCTATTTAATTCACCTTGTCCTCAAGTCTTGATATGATATTCTGTCCTCCGCATCAACGATTTTGTTGATAAGGCTCCTTTGGTAGTCTTTTAATTAAGTTATTTCATTTTTTAAAAATTTCCTTTAAGGTTTCCTTCAGCATCTCCTCTGTCCTGTCTTGTGTTCCATTTTACTTTATTGGTTGGACTCTCTCATTGCATTTACTTCATTTTCTGTGCTGTCTTGGAATTCATTCAGACATTTGTTCATGCCCCCGTTTAAATTCATTGTATTCATTCAGCTGTGTATTGAGTTCCTTTCATTGATTTCTTATATTTCATTCAGATGGTGGTCCATGTCCTCTTCAAGTTTGTTGTGTGTGCTTATCATAATTGCATTTTGAAATTCTTTGGAGTTTCCTCTATGTAATCTCAATGGAGACTATGGACTAGGTATTCTTGGTTGGAATATCTTGCCTGGTTTTCTTGTGTTGTTTTGCATTAAAGTTTGTCCATTTGGAGACAATTCCTTTGACTCGCAGGAGGGGGATGAACAGAACATGAGAGAACTATAAGATAGCTTAAAAAACAAATATTTGAATCATGGGAATCATGGGTGAAGAAGAGGAATAACTTTGCCAAGGACACAAAAAATGCCTTCAGTAAAATCATAGAAGAAAGTTTTCCAAACCTTACAAAAGAGAGACCCATACAGGTGTAAGAGGCCTACAGAACATCAAATAGACAGGACGAGAGAACAAATTCCCCACATCCCATTATAGCTAAAACACCAAAGACAAAACAAAGAGTACTAAAAGCTGTAAGAGAGAAACATCTCATCATTTACAAATGGAAACCCATCAGAATAGCATTTTATTTTTCAATGGAAAAATATATCCAAAGAAAATGGATATAGGAAACAAACAGGTATGGTTATACTAATATCAGACTAAATAGACTTTAAATCAAAGGTAATCAAAAGAGAGAAAGAGGGACACTTTATACTCATCAAGGGAACAAGTCAACAAGAAGATAGTACAATTCTAAATATATATTCCTCAAACACAAGTGCAGCAAATTCTAGTAGACATTAAATCAGACATGAATCCTAATGCAATAACAGTGCATGACTTTAATACCTCACTATCTTCAATAGACAGATCATCTATACAGAAAACAATGGACTTAATAGATGTCTATAGCACCTTCCACCCAAGCTCTACAGAACTCATGTTCTCAGCAGTTCATAGAACCTTCTCTAAAATTGATCACATATTAGGACATACAAAAAGTCTCCACAAATTCAGGAAAAAATGAGATAATATATAATAGAGATATTATCTTACCATAATTCAATAAAGATAGAATTCAACAAGAAAACCAACAAAAAATGGACCAACTCTTGGAGACTGAATAACATCCTATTGAACAAGTAGTGGGTGGTTGAAGAAATCAAGGAGGAAATTTAAAAAAAAATTCTTAGAACTGAATAAAAATGAAAACCCAGCATACTAAAACCCACAGTGCCCAATGGAGCACTCCGCTGGAATTGTAGAAACTCACTCTTGGATTTGTTTATCAGAGAGGGGGTTAGCTGCTGCTTCAAGCAGAGCCTGAAAGAAGGAAAGCTGATCCTTGGAGTCATTTAAACCAAGGATGATCCCGCTGCTTCTGCTGTCGCCACTGCTTTAATGTTTCTGTAGCTGTAACTTCTGCTGACACACACTCAGTGTTTTTATTGAATGGCCAAATACATGAGGAATTCACATTACATGGGCAAAGGACAGGCAACATGTAAGTGAAGGACAAGAGACTTTTGACTCCAAATAATTCCTTAAATATTTGTTATACAGAAGCAATTTCAGGGAATGACCTGTTGACTGGTGATCCTGAAGACACACACACACATTCACCAATAAGCCCATCTGTTGCTTCCAACAGTTTTATAGCAGATACCTGGGCAATTTGTTACTTTTTTTCCTTTTTGGAAGCAGAGTCTCACTCTAGCCCAGGCTGACCTGGAACTCACTCTGCTGTCCCAGGCGGGCCTCAAGCTCACAGCAATCCTCCTACCTCCTGAGGTACCCTGAGCTGGGATTAAAGGTGAGAGCCTGCCTAATTTGTTACTTTTAACTTGCATTGTCCTCAAAGTGGTCAGCTCATTTCACTTTTGAGCACATTGTTCTGTGTAGTTCACTGAGGAAGCAGGCAAAGAGCATAGCTGAAGATCAGTCAGCGTCTTATAGCACGCCTTGTCAATACTGGTCATCTGCATTGTTCAGGCCAAAGGTAAACTAAGGCAGAGGAAACCTAGTTACATTATTCTAAGCAGGCTGATTACATGTTTGTAAGATTAACTTCAGGAAAGTTACAAAGGAATTTAGCAGAAAAAGCATCTCACAGCAATATTCTCAGAAAACTTATTTATAAGGATTTTAAGAAATATTCCCACAGTTCTTTCCCATAATTCAGTTCCCTATTTCATTCTTTATAGCTCATTCCCATGGGTCATTCTTATAGCTATTCCCATGCTACTGAATGCTATAATGAAACACACAACAGATGTAACTTAATAGCTCTAAATTCTTGCATTACAAAAGTAGAGCCATCTAAATAAACCTGGTGTGGTGGCTCAGGCCTTTAATCCCAGGTAGAGGTGGGAGGATTGCCATGAATTTGAGGCCATCCTGCAACTACAGAGTGAATTCTAGGTCAGCCTGTGCTAGAGTGAGACCCCACCTTGAAAAACCAAAGAAAAAACTAGAAAGATCCTAATAGGTTTCCATAGTGTAGTGGTTATCCTGTTTGCCTCACAAAAAGAGAGATTGCAGATAAATAACTAAACAATCCTTGTGAAGACTTTGGAAAAATAAGAATAATCCAAACACAAACACCCCTGCTGCAAAAAGATAACCAAGATCAGGCATAAATTAATGAATTGGAAATGATAAAAACAATTTTAAAACTTGATGAAACAAAGACTGGGGTTTTTTTCCCCCAAATAAATGAGACCTTGCCAAACCCCAGTTAGCCAGAGAACCTTTCCCAGGGAGATAAGCGGCAGACACTGAGGAGATGCAAAACTCATCAAAGCAGAAAATATGAGGCTGCACCCCCCCAAGTCTCATTGAGGAAGAAAGGGTGAAAAGAATGTAAGGGCCAGAGGGTGGGAAGGTGTACTGTGATGCATTATCCTTGCCCCAGAAACTGACTGATATACATCCATGACCACACAGTAATTACTGCTCCCCCTACTGAAGAGGACCCTCCGTGGAATAGGGGCAGGGAAGATGGAGAACACATAAGAGGGTAGCTCAATGGGAATACAACCAATTTGCAACATGTTTATATATTAAAATTCCCAAGTTAAAAATTTGACAAAGAATATCACAATAAAAACATACAAAATATTTCTGGAATAAAGGGAAAATACCTACTCATAAATTTATATAGAATTCTTATTCATAACAGACACATACTGCAAATAAATGTCTTTCCATGAGTAGGTAGATGCCTGGTTCATATACAAAGGCTGATGAAGCTGGGTTCCAATGTCCATGAAGGACAGACAGCAGGTAGATGCACATCAATGAGGAGATAAACATACCAGCATGGGTAGCCAGGCAAACAGCCCTGTGTCCTCTTGAAGCTTCTTTATATATAGTCTGCACCAGAAGGACTGCTCACTCTTGGGGAAGGTCTCCTCCCTCTATCAATCCTCCCTGGAAATGTCTCACAGACCCACCCAAAAGGCATATCTCCTACTTGATTCCTGATCTGGTCCAGTTGGGAATAGAAATGTAACTATCTTAAATTAATTGCTTGCCAACTTGACATTAAACCAGATCCTTTAGACCATACTTAATTTCTGAGTGAAGATAAGAGCAATATCATAATTCTTCATACTATGATAAAATTACCCAAATGTACAGTGGAGAACATACTGCTCTTTTCTCCCCCCCCCAAAAAAATACATAGCAAAGTCCCCTGAGGAATGCTAACTATTTAGTATCCCATAACTTAATATTATATATATATGTGTATATTTAAATTTTTGCATATGTGGAGCATGCCAGGATATCTGGTAGCTGCAAATTAACCCTCTGGCTTTATGTGCATACAGAGAATCAAATCAGGAATGCAGGCTTTACAAATAAGCACCTTTGATTACTGAGCAATTTCCCTATCTCTGATAATGTATATTTAATAGCACTACTGATATTATCTCAATCAATATTGTATTGTTTTATGGTAAAGAAATTTTAAAACCCAAGTATTTTTAATATATGCACAAACATTTATAACAAAATAGGAAAGAACACCCATGATAATTACAATCCTTATTTCATTAACTGGTCATTTGGCCCTAGCTGGTATTTATAACTAGCCTCTTCCACTATCCATTCCTTATTTCTTCCACCCTCAGCAAGCATCTAAGCAGGTCTTGGTTCTTTACCAGGAGCTGGAAGCCAAAGCCTAGTTCCTAAACAGTCTGAGGGACTTACCACTCTGCCATGATTGGACTCTTGCAGTTGCCCATCAACCTTGATCACAGGACATGGTAGGTTCAAGAGTCACCTATAGGATCTCTGCCCCTCCAGATTTACTCTTCCTTACCTCCATTGTGGAGGAACATCCCAGTTTCCCCTGGTAGTCAGCTCAATCATCCCTGCGAGAACTGCAACTCCTTTGTTAGCCTGTTGACTCAAGGGCATCAGGAGCCCAAAGTGGCCAGTGGGAAGTCTTAGCTTCAAGTTCAATGGAAGTTAAATGTTCCTTTTAGAAGAAAACTACCCCCACTCAGATCCAAGACTTACTTCTAAACAGGCAGGTCATGAGGTTGCAGGAATAAGAAGCAAAAGTTTTGCCAGTGGGTCACTTGGGGTGATGGTGAGTGGTACCATTCTGCTTTCTACCCCTGCATTCCTGAACCTGTGAGTCCTGGCTATTGGAAGAAAGGTACCATATATTGGAAGTTGATTCAGAAGCATATACAGCCTTCTAGAGATTCTCTGCTCTAGTCATCCAGACCATTGCCACCTAGTAAGTGCTTAACTGTTTGGTAAAAGTTTATTCCATTGTTCTATCAAACCAGCTGCTTCAGGATAGTTGGGATCATGCTAAGACAATAAATTCCATAGCAGGAGCTTACTGCCACTCTTCTTTGGCTGTGAAGTGGGTACCTTAGTCAGAAGCAGTCTTATGTGTAATACTGTGATGGTTGATAAGGAACTCTGCATTAAATGCAGAAAAGTCTAAATCCAAATCCAGAATAAATATCTAGTCCTGTAAGGAAAAAACACTGCAATTTCCATCATGGAAGTAGTCTAATGTAGTTAACCTGCCAACGGGTTACTGGCTGGTTGCCCTGGGGAATGATGCCTTATTGGAGGCTTAATGTTGGCCTTTGTTGTTGGCAGATCTGTCACTCAGCAATAACAGTAGCAAAGTAACCCTTAGTGAGTGCAAGTCCATGTTATTGAACCCATACATAATCTTCATCCCTTCCACCATGGCCACTTTGTTCATGGGCAAGTTGGACAATGACAGGGATGGTTGTGGAAAGAGGTTGACTGCTGTTCACAGAACAGGTGATCTTATCTAGTGATTAATAAAGTCATACTCTGCCGAGTCACCTTCAATGATTCAATGAGCAATTGTGTGCAACACAAGTATCTTTACATCCTTTGCCCATTCCAAAGGATCTCTCCAAATACCCCTTCCCCAAATGTCTTTCTCACCAATTTTCTAATAGTGTTCCTTTTAAGTCCCTGACCATCCAGCCCAACCATTTGGCTATAGCCCATAGATCATTATTATATAAACAAACAACTAGTCATTTTCCTCCCAAGCAAAATACAAAACCATGTGCACTATCAGAAGTTCTGTGTACTGTGAAGATTTTCCTTCACCATAGTCCTTCAGGTTTACACAAAAAGGGACCATCATGCTATGATTGCCCACTTCTTAGTGGTGCTGGCGTTTCTTGCAGATACATCTGTAAACCAGGCTCGTCTTCCCCAGTCAACCAGTCATAGTGCCATGATGCCATAGGTGCCTACTTTGGGACAGGAGAGATGGGAACATAGGCGTAGGCCTTAGGAGTAGCAAGTATAGGCATTTGGCAACTTCTTCATGTAACTTACTTGTGCCTTTAGGACCTGTCAATCCCATTCACATATGTATCGCTTCAATTTGATGATGAATTGCTGCTGTGCATATCCAAATTTTTGGGTTGTTGGTTCAGATAACATCCAGCTCATGTTGGACAGCACAGGTGACATGTTAACCTTATAGTTCATTGTGAAGCATTCCGTGTTTACTAAGACCCAAAAGCAGGTGAAGAGCTGTTTCTCAAAGTAGAATGGTTGTCTGCTGATAATAGCAAGGCGTTACTCTAAAATCCTAAGGGTCTCACCAAAGAGGCCCCACCAAACACTCTGAACAGCATTCCTATTTGCCACTGAAACTTTGAGCACCATTGGATCTGATGGATCATATGGCCTAAGTGACAGAGCATCTGGCACAGCGGTCTGAACCTGTTAAAGAACCTTCTTGTAATCTGAGCCACATTCAAAACTAGCAGCTATCTGGGAATGGTGGCTCATGCTTCTATTCCAGCACTTGGGAGGCTTAGTTAGGAGAGTTGCTTTGAGTTTGAGGCCAGTCTAGCTATAAAGTGAGTTCCAGGTCACCTGGGCTAGAGTGAAGCCCTAAAACAGACCAATAAAACAAAATCCTAGTAGCTTTCCAAGTCACAAGTATATAGGTCAGAATCACACACCCAAGTGAGAAATGTACTGCTTCAAAAATCCAAATAGGTCTACTATGCACTATGCTTCATGCTTGGTGTTGAGAGTGTATAATTGCAACAACTTATTCTTCACCTAGAAATTTTATTGAAGTTAAGGGCCCTTGAATTTCATGTGAATTCTTTCCCATCCACTGATGGGAATATACTATACCACCAAGTCTGGCATTGTTAACTCCTGCTTGTTTGGTTCAATCTGCATAATAACAATTTCATCAATGTAATGGGCCAGTGTGATACCTATGGAAGGGGTAGGAAATCAAGACACCTTCAAACTAAGCTATAACACAGGGGTGGAGAATTAATATTGCCTTGAGGTCAACAGTAAAAGTGTCCTGCTGGCATTACAAGCTGAAAGTATATTACTTTTGGTGATCCTTATGGACAGATATGGAGAAGAAAGCATTTGTAAGATCAATAGCTGCTGACAGGGTACCAGGAGAAGTGTTTTTCTGCTCAGGTAAGGAAATCACATCTGGTATGGCAGCTGCAGTTGGAGTCACTACTTGATCAAGTTTCCAATAATCAGCCATCATTCTTCAATAATCCGTCTACCTTCTTAACAGGCCAAATAGGAGAGTTTAAGTAAGACGTGGTGGAAACCACCTCCATTGCGTCTTTCAAGTTATTTACACTTTATTAACTTCTGTAATCCTTTCAGTCTTCCATTTGGTCTGTCTAAACACAATAGCTCTCATTCTATAATTCAAAGAACCAATTGGGGGATTCTTCCAACTTCTAAGAATATCTATTCTGATCATACAGCCTGGGACTGGGGAAATAGCCACAGGATAAGTTCAGAGACACAGTGGACCCACCCTGAATTCGACTTTGACTAACCTCTATTACTTTAACTGTAGAACCATGATGCTGTTTGGGACCTCCTGAAATCAATGTCAATTCAGAGACAGTGTCTAATATGTCCCAAATGGTCTACTTATTTCTATTTCTCCAATGTACACTTACCAAGAAAAGGCAATAAGTCCCTTTGGGGAAGTATAGAATAAAGATTAATATTAAAACTTTTTAGAATTGTAGCAAGGTCCTTCCTCAAGTGAAACTGTCCTCCCATGAAGTTGAGGGATTCTGGGTCTATAAACCAGCCCAGTTATATAAACTGATTTAAGGGAACATGATCCTTCATTGCTATGATTCACTGTAGCTTTTTATTTATTTGCTCTGAATCTTTTCTGCTCATATAGAGAGAGCAAGAACTAAGTAAGCGTCCTATCAATTTCATTTCTAGGAAAACCATGACTAATTGTCCAGTGCCGAAGGGCCACACAAATCATACTATTGTGAAAATTGCTTTGCCTGAGCTGATTTTTGCTTTTGGTAGTTCAGTGCTACCACATAGCCCTCTTCCTCTGGGATCCAGTTACACCCATTGCATATTGTGGCTCTTACTCTAAGGTTTACATTACAGAGAAGAACAATGAGAGAGCTCTTCAAGTATGCTGTTTCCCCTCTCACAAACCTATTTCTTATGATCTTAGTGTCCTCAGTGAAGGACGCATCTTCTGAATCCTCCCATTGTGTGGTTTAGGTTTTACACAGCAAATCCACTCCAGCATCCCATTTCCTGAGCCTTTTAATTCCATCATCAACATCAAGCCAAGGAATGTGTGATAGCTCCAGGTTATTCACAGTAAGCCATCTTTTGACCCATACTTTGGCCAACCAATCAAATAAATTCTTGGTGCCTTCTTTAAAAAGGTGTATCAGTTGAATATTAAATCTAGACTCTCTGCTCAATGGGCTTACATCAAGAAACTCAGCCTGATGGAGTTATGTGTTTCTCCCCTCATCACCCCACACCTTCAAGTCTATTTTCACACATATTCTCCAGACTTCTGCTGGAATAATTTATAAAACTCTTGAAGTTCTTTGGTGAAATTAACCTTTATAGGGGTCATTGAAAGGTTATAGAGAATTATCACACAACGACTTAGGTAAAATCTTTAATGCAGACCCATTTGGGTCCTGGGGAAGCAGCTTTCTCCACTTTCCTAATCACCTGCCATACCTCAATACCATCACCATTCACATCCACAGTGTCTGCTTCACCTTGTATCTTGTAATTACTTTTCTAAGAATATTTGTATTTTCAATGATGCAATCAATGAAATTCTAATAATGAAATTCAGAAAGGATGAATATCTCATAGGCAAGGATGTCTTCTCAATTTTTAAAAAGCTTCAATATGTACTTGGCTTTAGTTATCCCTGTTATACCTGTCTTCAAGATCAAGTATCATATCATGTAATTCTTGAAGGCTTTTCTTCCTAGACCAAATGCTGGAACTGCATGGAGTTCCAATTTGAACATGCAAAGATCCATCTCATGGATGTGGCCTTTCAATTATCATGCATGTACATCAGAAAGTACAACTGGAAATAGTACATACCCAGTGCATGTAAGAAGCTGCTAGAAACTTCAAATCAGCAGCTCAAATTCAGGTGTAGCTCCTTTTCTTAATGGTCACTCAACACTGACAGAGACAGGAACTTCAGTCTGAGATACTGGGTTCTCACTCCAAGGAGTTTGTGTTGTAGAGAATGGCCAAGGAACAAGTGGGTGCTAATGTTTTATTCAGGACAGTAAGGACCCGAAGACAGAATGGTAAGTTCAGCCTAACAGGAGTTATAAGGAGAAATTCTCATGATAACAATAGAAACATAGAGTAATACATAACTAACTGTAATTGTCAAATAAATTGCACAGCATTTTGTTACTTTTTTTATTTTATTTTATTTTTCTTTTATTTTTTTTATTGTCCATAATGAGTTACATTTATTTAGTGGGCAAACAATGAGTTGTTATCCCCAATTCCCCACTTCCCTCCCCTCCCCCCTCAACTGGATAACCTCCTCCATGGGTCGTCTGGATCAGGTGCAAGAGGTACAGATTAATTTATAAACTGTAAAGTTAAGGAAGGCTTTACTGAAGTACCCAATATATAGTGTGCTCCAAACAGAGATTTTTATAAAGTTCTGATATTTCAATTAAAATGGACCTATATCTGTTTAACAGTTTTTGGTTTTAAAATAAGAATTAAAAAGGAAAGGCACACTACTATTTAATAAAAAAGAAAATAGATTTTGACCTCCAAAGTGTAATTTTTTAATACCAGTGAGTCCACCAAATTAATTATACTTAACTTTGTGAAGATTTCATATTGTTTTTCTTATTTGTCCCAAGAATGAGGAAAGGGGTTTCCAGTGATCCAAGTAGAAGGATAAAATAGGGAGGTGAAGCGTGTGTTATAGCCTTGGCTTTTCTCCTGGCACCTGTATGATTTGGGGCACAACACTGATGTCTCCCCTAGTCTCTATCAGTAGTGGGATGGATGGAGACACAGCTCCATGCTGTTGCTTACATCAGCCCAAGAAATTTCTTTAATCTTTTAGGGACCTCCACATGCATAAGGCTGATCTGGTCTTGAAACAGAAAAAAATTTCAGAGTGAACCAGTTGAAGCAGAGCAGAGATTTATTACAAGTCATTTTTAACATAGATTTTAAACATAGGGGTTAAGAGAAAGAGAGGTTCTTGAGAAGAAAGTAAGACACACATAACAGCATGGTTGTAAGCTTCTTAAAGAATGGCAATTAAGTGTCTTTACAGTAACCATGTATACTGTTTTTGGAGCCTGTTTGAAGTTATATCTCCAAGGGTTGCTAAGGAACCTAAATGGTATGGTTCCTAGGCATTGGATAGGATTGCAGCTGATAAGCTAAATCCCTAGCTCACAAGGGTTGCAGGGGACGTTAAGATGATTTTACTATAAACAAAGGTTTACTTTTATTTGTGATATTTCAAGAAAATATCTGGGTGAAGAGTCGGGCCATTCTTGGAGATCACACAGGCTTAGACCTTTGGCATGACTTATTACTATTTGAACATTCTTCTGCATGTAAAAGGAATACAATCTCTCTGATGGAAGCTTTCACAGCAGGCTGTTACATGGTTCTGGAATACTGATTTTCATTTGCCAAAATGCTTCAGTCAGACTCTGGAGTAAAGGACTCTTTCCTTTCCATTTTCCCATAATTTTCTCTGTCTTTCAATAGTGCCTCTGTCTCCATGAATTCATCTATTTCCTGCAGTTCATTCTTAAAGCTGTGGGAAAAGATTGGAAGTGATTTTATAAATGAGATTGTTTTGTCAATGACTCTTTTTACATGATGTGTTATTATGAAGAGGTAGACCCTGTAGTGTTTCCCAATAACCCCTCTGAGAAGGCCTCTAAGTGGAATGGGGGTGGAGGAGAGGGAGCATGAGTGTCATCCAATGAGAATATGATCCTTTTGAAATGTGTGCATACAATATAGTTCTCAATTAATAAAAAAGAATAGGTAGGCTCTGTCTCAATCTGAATATGTAGCTCAGATTTGAACAGTAGCAGGCAGGCTAGTGTAGGATCTGTCTGTGTACTGAAGGGAAGCTGGGAAGGAGGAAGAAGTGAGGGCACCAGAAATCTCACTGGGGACAAGTCCAATGGGAAAACTTTGAACTTGATCCTAAAAATGGTAGGAACCATTTAAATGGTAGGAGGGTTGGGGGAGGCAAATTACAAAAGAGAGTTTCTGTGTCAATATAATGCCTTTTTAAATGAATAAAGGTACATTTAGATTTTTTTTAAGATGATTACTTGGGACTTTGTTCACACAATCTCACAGTTGACTGAACACTTCCCTTTGACCTTTCCTCCTCTGGGACCAACTCAGGTTTAATTGAAGCTTTTGTCTCTATCTCTGCCTTTGACAGCTATGAGATTAGCAAGGGTTTGGCTAATCAGTATTTAACTGTTCACTAATGTTTCCAAGAATTGTCAATCACAATCTGGATTAAAACGGATTTTAAGTTTTCAAAATCTGGGGGGGAAAGGACGCTGTGTCAGAGATGATTCAATCTCTTGGAAAGATTGAAGCAAGCATCAAATCTACCCTTATGGTCTTCTCAGTCACATTCCACAACAAAATGATATTTTGAATTGGAAATATGCCAAAGTCCTCTTTATATGCAGAGGCTATGGAATCACAGTTAAGAGGGACATGAAATATCTCCATGGAGACACGAATTCTTAAAAATCTCTGTTTAAAGTAGTCTACCCATTGCCCCCCTCAGCAACAACATACAAAGGGGGATGGAACCGGGTTGACTCCTAGGCTATCCATAACCCCCTACCCCATGGACTGATCCAGTTTGCCAATGGAGGAGGATACTCAGCTGATTGGAGACAGGGAAGAGGGAAATTGGGGAATTGGGGACATCAACACATTATTTGCTCACTCAGTGTATCTAATTATGGACAATAAAGAAATATTTATAAACAAAAATAAAGTAGTCTACCAATGTGTGTCCCAAGTGGTTCAGAAACAGACAAGTAGATAGGCCTTGATATGTTGTAATCTCTGAAGTTTACTAAAATGTATTATTCAACTGGATTGCTTAGTTTTATTCATTCAGACAACAATTCAATAAATTTTTTTTCCCTTTTTTTATCCACCTTCCCTTTCTTTGAGTTCCTGGGAGCAAAGTAAAGCTGCGAACAGAGATAGGAAGAGTTTGTCCCTAAAAAATGATGGTGTTTAGGAAGGCAGACAGGCATACGTATAATCACTACACCATATACATTGCAATGTCCTCATAAAGCTTAGTACGGAGCAATAAGAAGACATCTCAAAGAGAAGGTAGAATGAGCAGGAGTTTCCCAAAGGAAAAGTAAAGGCAGGGAATTTCAGGAAGAGGAAATACAGTTAATGGCATTAAACAAAATATAAGGCTGGGGACGAAGGCAGTAGTTGGACCATAAATATTTTATATGGCATGTTTAGGAATTTAGATTTACTCAAAGCAACATATTTTAAAGTTGGGATATTCCACTTAAGGACATAAATTAATTATATGAGCTTGTGAAACTTTTTGTCCTTGATCCTCATCAGAAAATAGAGGCAACCTACCAAGGTACTTGTGATAGAGTACTCGAGAAAGAAACTTGCTAGGTAGTTAGAGAAGGGCCCTTGGGAGTTAGAAATCTTGCTCTGTGGCCTTGGTGACAATTCAGCTACTCCTTGGCAGAAGTTTTATCTTTTGTCCTTGCCTTAAAAATGTACAAGTTAAAGTGAATGTTAGGGTTAAAACAGCAAAGTGAGAACACTAGTGTGTTTTCCCCATAGTCTCATATGTTTCAATACCAACAAGTTGTGGGACCTTCAGGAGGTAGAGCCTTTCTAAAGGAGGAAGTGTGTCACTAAGGATCTGCCAGCCCTGCTTTTATTCATCTCTTTCTACTTCCTCGGGGATGATGTGAAGACATGAGATGAACTTCCTGCCCAGTCTTGGCATGCTTTCCCTGTCTTCATGGGCACTTCCCCTCAAAACTGTAAGGTGAAAATGGACCCTTTCTTTCCTTAAGTTACTTTTGGTTCTGTATTTTGTCCCAGCAATATGACAGTAACTGATACAACCAGCAAAGAAAAACAGAAGGGCTTGCAGCTGAATGTGAGGTAGCTAAGTTGACCAGACAAGAAGGACTGGATTCTGAAGTAATCAACAAAGCCAGTCTCCTCAGGCTCATGCTTGTCCTCCATGCTTTGTGACCTTGATCCTTCTTTGATTTTTCTTGGAAAGCTTGTGAGTATGTACTGAACCCTCTCCTGCCCACTCACCAAGACAAAACCCAATGTAACCAATTCCTGATTGGAAAAGAAGACATGTAGTTGGGATTGATGATTGGGCCAAAACTTCAACTCTCCCTATCTCAGTCCATTCATCTTAGAGATGAACTTATTTCTCTACCAGAAAGCCCTATAAACACCAAGAAAAAGAAACCCATTGGCAATCGACTTTCTGAGACACCCTCTCTATTGCTGAGAGCTTTACACTTTTGATTCTATTTTTCAATATACTTATATAAAATTTTTCTCTAAGCCTGCTTTGTTGCTATAATAAAGTTTCTCCTTTAAAACTCTTCCTTTGGTCCATGAGATTCATTCTTCAAATTCATAGAGACAAAGCATCTGAAGCTTTTGACTTGGTGAAGCTTTTGGTGACTGTTGAGAGTCTAGGACTCTAGTTGCTGAGTTAAGCCCACCTAAAAGCTTATATAAAGCTCCTTCTCACAGAGACCCATAACACTAGAATGTTGGCTCATGTAGAATCAATGCTCAAGCCTATTGCATATAAAAGTAGCTTAAGGTTAGATGGGCCACATCTCTCTCGTTGTATCCTGAAAAACACAAACACATTAGGCTTATCCTGAGTTGGTTGAATGGGATGAGTACTAAGATATACAGGATCCCTTGCCACAAGGACTAATACAGACAGCCCACGGAGGAGGATATACAACTGATCAGGGATGGGGAGGGGGGGAATTCGGGAATTCGGGATAACAACGCATGGTTTGCCCACTAAATAATGTAACTCATTATGGACAATAAATATATATTTAAAAAAAAAAGTAGCTTAAACAAAATAGGTGTCAGTATCTCTTCCACATAAGAGTCCAAAGGCAAGTAGTCCTGAGCTCATAAGGGAACACCTAGTCTCTGCTATTTGAGTGTATGAGTTCTTTCCTCAGGACCTCCTCATATGCAAGGTAATTAGCAGAGTTTCAATCATGCTGTGATGAGGAAGAAGAATCAAGAAAAAGGGAGGGCATCTCCCAGCCAGGTCATCTTCAATTCCTAAGTATCCTGTCCAACCTTCCCTTTTTCACATGGCCATCCAGATCCTCACCACCATTACCACCACCATCACCACCAATATTGCCGAAATTATCACTACTTTCACAATTAATAAAGCCACCAACATCTCTACCCCCATCAGCATCACTATGGTCACCTTTATCTCCACCATAATTATTACCACTGTCACCGTTACTGCTACCGCCTTCAACATTATCGTCACCACTCTGTCTATAATTACAACTGTCATGACTAACACGACCACCGCTGCAGACATCAACACTCGATTGCCAGCATCACTGCCATCAAACCATCTATAGTTGTCATTGTGGTGGTTTCAATTAGGTGTTCCCCATAAACTTGTGTGTTTTTAATACTTGACCCCCAGCTAATGACAATTTGGAAACTGGAGCCGTGATGGAGGAAGTGTGTTGGAGACAGGCTAATGAGTGTTACAGCCAGCTTCCCCATGCCAGTGCTCAGCACACTCCCCTGCTGCTGTTGTCCACCTGATGTTGGCTAGGAGGTGATGTCCAGTCTCTGCTCATGCCACATTTTCCCCTGCAATCATGGAGCTTCCTCTTGAGTCTGTAAGCCAAAATAAACCCTGTTCACTCACAAGCTGCTTTTGGTCAGGTACTTGAGGTGAGCAACAAGAAGGTAACTGCAACGATCACCATTCTCACCATTATTACCACCACCATCGTGTGACATTATTGTTCTGACCACTACCATCTCTACTGCCATTAAGCCGTCATATACATCAGCACCACTACTTACAAAACTGTGGACTGAAAAACAAGATTTCTACTGTATGCTAACTATTCTGGAAGAGAAAAAATAAGGATGTGAAACAAGTGCCTAGAAATGCTTCAACCTTATCAAGGCCAGTTGTAAAGGTGCAATTTTGTTGTCAACTTAATTAGATTAGGGATCAAGTAAGAGACATGCCTCTTGGACAGGTCTGAGATGCTGTGTGGTGGTTTTAATGTAAAATACCCCCCATAGTCTCAAGTGCTGTGTTTAAACTTCATACTTTTAATCCCCAGCTGGTGGAGTTTTTGGAGGAGGAACCTTGTTGGAGAAAGTGTGTTGCTGGGGGAGGAACTTGGGGTTGATTAGCTCATCCCAACTGGCTGGGCCGAGCTAGTTCAATCAGGCTACCCACTTCTGGCTTCGTGTAGAGATGTTACACCCCAGCTGCCTGCTCTTCCATGATAAAATCTCCCTCAAAACTGTAAGCCTGATACTGTACAGATAAGAAAACCATTAGCAGAGCCAATAGACATCACACAGAATGGGAGAAAATTTTCACCAGCTTTACCTCTGACAAAGGTTTAATATTTACAAATTTACAAAGAACAAAAAAAAGAAAACAACAACAATAACAACAACAAATCAAACAAAAAAATGGGGTAGGGATTTGAACAGAAATTTCCCAAAGGAAAAAATATAGTCTTCACACACTTGAGATAATCAACATCTTTAGTCATCAGAGAAATGCAAATCAAAACAACTCTGAGATTTCATCTCACTACAGTGAGAATGACACTCATCAAAAAATTGAATGGCAACAAATGCTGGAAAGGCTATGGAGAAAAGAGGAACCCTTACTCACTGCTGGTAGGAGTGAAAACTGGTACAACCACCATGGAGATCAGTATGGAGACTCCTGACAAAACTCAAAATATATTTACCATTTGATTCAGCTATGCCACTCCTGAATATATACCCTAAGTACTCCACTCTTTACAACACAGATACTTGCTCAATCATGTTTGTTACAGTTCTATCCTCAATAGCCAGAAACTGGAATCAGCCCAGATACCCATCAACATCATAATGAAGATATGGTGCATATATATATACAATGGAATTCTACTCAGTGGTAAGGAAAAGTGAAATAAAGAAATTTTCAATGGATGAAGCTGGGGAAAAGCATTCTAAGTGAGGTTACACAAGCACAGAAAGACAAACACCACATAAAAGGTTCTCATATAAGATTCCTAACTGGGGTCAAGTGGAGATGAATGCAAATGGTAGTCAGCACCAGGAAAATGGGCACAAAACTGGAGTGAGACCGTGAGACCAGGAGAGAGAAGAAATGGGGAGAGAGGAGAAGAGGGGTTGTCCAATGGGTTAAAGGAGAGATGGAATTTCAGGGGTGGGAGGGGCTTGGAGGGGCAGAGGGGGAGATGGGGAGGGAATTACACAAAAGTTAAGAAGGCATTGAGATTCAGTCCCATGGAAACCCTCATCCTGATTAGCATTCTACATGATACAACCACCAACAAAGGGGGAAGGGAGACAGTCTGGACAGAAGGTAGAAAAAGCTTAACCTTAAAATTATGGACTCTTGTTGGTAAATCTCAGGCCCAGAATTGGGTTACCCCCCCCACACACACACACAGTGAGCTGCTGAGCAGGGAGACCCATTAGATCCCCAAAACAATATAGGTCATTGCTAAAACACTTGATTACCTGCCTGAGCTAAAAGGTAAGACTCTATTGCTGAAGACACCACAGACTGAGGTGCATCCGAATGTCAGAATATCATGCTGGAACTGAAAGGGAAACTAGCTCCCACCTGGCTAGCCCTCATAGTGCTGGAGAGCCCTATCAGAGCCACCAGGCAACAATGGTCACCAACAGCATGAGTAAACAGACTATGAAATCAACTAGTCAGACAAGAAGGACACACTTGTGTAATGGTGGCATACAGCTTCTAGAGGTAACTGACTGTTTTCTGATTGGACATGAGGCCTGTTCAGTGGGAGAGAAGTCATGTCTGATATTAGAAACCAAGTTATAATTCTATGGTCATGAAACCCTAACTTCAGAGAGAAGCCCCCATTGCTCTCTGGAGAAGAGTGGGCTTGCACACCAAAAATTTCTCAAAAATCTTTGCATACCCTCTTTAATCCAAGCTGCTCTCATGCTTAGTTGGAATATCTGTTTTATTTTAAAGATGGCAGAAAGAATAGAGGATAACCTAGATCCATCATTAAGACAAGAAGATAGTCAACTGCTCACCGTTACACTTGCCAACTCTACCACTTAGTCCTGAGCCCAGGAGAAATTGCAGAGGAAGCTACATCATGAATATTGCTCTTACTGCTATCCTGACTACTAGCCCCAGGGTGATGGTGACAGATATGATGATTAAGTAAAGCCTATCAAAGCAGAAATCCAAAAGCTACAGAGAACACAACACCAAATCAGACTGCCAACAGGCCTGCCATGGCTCAGGGAACATTGTAGAAGAGGGGGCAGAAAGAGTGTAAAAATAACCTGAGACATGGCTCCTCCCCCCTCTACTGCATAGGGGATGTATGAGGCCTTCATGATCCCACAGAGAATATCACAACCCCACTGAGGAGGGCCCCCAGGGTGAGGGGAGTTTGGGTGAGGGGAGAAAACTGTTTTATATATATATTAAACCTAAAATAAAGCCTTTTTGCCCATCAGCTCTTTTGATTTGATATTTCATGAGAGGATTGATGGTATTTTGAGGAAGAATTGATGAAGGGAGGAAGATCTTCCCCTGAATGATAGACTCTATATAAAGAAGCTCCGTGGAAACACCGAGCCTTTTGTCTGGTTGCCCATGCTACTCACTGGAGCAAACATCCACACTGTTTCTTCTATCCTTTGTGAACACTGGAATCCAGCTTCATCAGCCTTCCAGCATAGACTGAAGTCTTTCTTATAGCTCTCCAAGAATTCTCCAAGATTTTCCAAGCCTTCTTTGCCAGACTGAGGCTGCTGATGCATCCAGCTTCATGAACCAAGCAGCTACTATGCTCTCCTTCTCTCCAGCCTGCAGACAGCTATCATTGGCTACCCAGCTCATATCCTATAAAATAATCCCATAAATACCACTACATCCACAGTCATTCTATAAGCTCTGTTCCTGTAGAGGACCCTGACTAATTCCCCAGCCCTTCATATTCAATCACCAAATACTAAGTTATTTCTAATTTGCCAACATTGGTTCCTAGTTTTCCATTTCTGCTATCATCATCCTTCATTTATAAGTGGATGGATTTGACTATTTCCCAATTGTCTATCTGCTTCTATTCTATGTACCCACCAAAGCATTTTTCTTGCCCTGCCAAATGAATCATTTAAAATATTGATTTCAATGCTGGTTTATGCTGCTCAAAGTCCCATAACCAAAAACTTTCACCTGGAACTAAAAGCTCTAATCTAAATTCCCATTATTCCATTTCCAGCTTTACTTTCTAGGATTCTCTCCCTGGGGCTTTGGGATCCTGCTAATCTGGTGTGGTGGTTGTTCTCTGAACCTTAGTATGGCTACACCTTTCTCCACATACTTAATCACATCCTTTGATCTTCTACTGCCCTCTGTGTCCATACAAACTCTCCTTCTCTTTCAAATTGAACTTATATCAATCATCTGTTGAATAAAAAAGATTTCTCTTAATCTTTGGTTTAAAGATTATATATCATGTTCCATCTTAGAAACTCTATTTCCTGGGCTCTCAAAATGACCATAAAGCAACAAAGGCATAAACTTATAATGGCCAAGAGAATAGAAAGATGCTTACCAAATGACAGAAGATGTTACATATTCCCAAGATAGAGAGTAGAAGGTTGGGAATGGTGGCATATGACTTCAATCCCAGCACTCAGGAGACTTTGTGATGTAGGAGAATGGCTATGAGTTCAAGGTCAGCCTGGGCTAGAGTGAGATCCTGATAACACAAACACAAACAAAAACAAGTAAATGTAGAAGCATCAGTGAGTGTCTTGGTACAGAGAGAGGAAATGGGAGCTTGAGGGAGTGGCAGGAATTGGAAAAAACAGAACCACAGAACCTCTGCACTAAGAGTGGAAGTGGCTGAGTAAAATGACCGTGGTGGGTGGATTGTGAAATGTCTCCCAGAAGCCTTGGTGTTTGTGATTAAGCCTCATTTTTATTCCCCAGCTGGTGGAGCCTTTGGGAGGCAGAGTCTTGCTGGAAGAAGTCTATCACAGCAGATGAGCCTTGAGGTTTATTAATCCAGTCCCATAAGGTGTTCATAGCAGCCATTTCTTACTGCTTCCTTCATGCTTGCAAAAAGTTATGATGCCCTGATGTCTGTTCCTGCCATGCATTTCTCATCATGATAAAATTTCCCCTCAAAGCAATAAGCAGAGGGCCGAAGAGATGGCTTAGCAGTTAAAGTGTTTGCCTGCAATGCAGAAGGACCAGAGTTTGATTCCTCAGGGCCCATATAAAGCCAGATGCACAAGAGGGCATATGTGTCATTTGAAGTGGCTGGAAGACCCCCTCTCTCTTTCATAAATAAACAAAACATTAAAAAAATATAAGTAGAAATAAGCCCTTTTTCCATAAGCTATTAATGGTTGGGTGTGTTGTCCCAGCAATGAGATGATAACTACCCCCCAAAACATCAATAAAATAGTAATCCCCTAGACCCTTGCACACAGCTCATACAGGCAGACACCTGTCCCTAGCCAATATTCAGAGCATTTTGAGGAGGAGGAGGATGGATGGGTGAAGAGAAAAAGAATGAATGGGGAAGAAGAGCTGGGTTTGTTGGTGCAGGTCTATAATCCCAGCTGCTCAGGAGGCTGAGGAAGAAGGACAGTTTACCTGAGCTACATAGTGGGCTCAAGGCCAACCTGGGCAACTGAGATCTGACTCTAAATTTAAAAGCTTTTTGAAAAATGTCAAGGATATAGCTCAGTGTCAAAATGCTTACCTATCACAAGCAAGGCCCTGGTTTCAATCTCCAGTGCTACAAAAAAGTGAAGAGGGGACAGAGAGATTGCTAAGTGGTTAGGGCACTTGCCTGCAAAGCAGAAGGACCCCAGTTTGATTCCCCAGTTTCCAGGTAATGCCAGATGCACAAGGTGGTGCATGTCTGGAGTTCGTTTGCATTCTCATTCTCTCTCTCTCTCTCATAAGATAATCTTTTAAAAAGTGAAGAGGAGAAAGTGAATGAAGAAGGAAGAGGAAGGAGGAGGAGGAAGAAGAGGGAGAGGAACAAAGAGGAAAAGAAATAAGGAGGAAGAAGAGGAAGGAAAAAAGAAGGAAGAAGAAAAAGGAGGAAAAAGAAAGAGGTTCCAGTATCCCTGGCATGAACTAAAGCAGCTCCTACAGGCTTCAATGCTCACAGGCACACCTGTCCTTGTATTAGTATTTGGGAGATCTTGACATGGCAGACAGCTCCTCCCCTGATCACATTACAAAAGACCTCCAGCTAATAAGTCCATTGCTTAGGTCCGGCGAATTGCCAACTGGGTTTTCTGGCCCACATTACAAGCACATTTTAGGAAAAACTGTTTGAAAGAGAACATAATTCAAGGTCACTGATTTAAAAAATATCATAAACCCATTGAGATTGACAGCTGTTTAACCCACAGATAAGAAAATAAACCATGCAAAGGGTCAGGATATAAGACATTATTAATTTTTGAAGGTGGAAATGTGCTCATTAAAATAAATACTTTGACAACAGAATTGGGGGTAAGGTGTTTAGAAAATTCCTCAAGACATAAAAGGAAAACATGGATTAGGGGACTGCAGAGATAGCTCAGTGGTTAAGGCACTTACCTACAAAGAACAATGACAGGGTTCAACTCCCCAGGACCCACATAAAGCCAGATGCACAAAGTGGCACATGCATCTGGAGTTTGTTTGCAGTGGCAAGAGGCCCTGGCATGCCCATACCCTCACTCTCTCTCTCTCCACTTGCAAATAAATAAATAAGTATCTTTAACAGGATAGGAACACAGAGATAAGAGGTGCAGAGCATTCCACCTGGAGGTTCAGCACCCAACCTGCAGAAAAGCAAAGCAAAGATGCTAAGTAAATACAGTGAGGATAATGATCAAAGAAACAGCCAAGGCAATTTTCTAGAGCTGAAGGGAACGATGAAGTTGAACCTGAAAGGCCAGTAAGAGTCAGGTAGGGATGAGCAAGGAAAGGCTTGCACTAGATATGTTGTCAAAACAGTTCTCTCCACTTAGAAAGCTTGATAGGAGCCTATGATTCTGAAATACATATTCATATTTATAGTCAAATATACTTTCAATGAAAAATAGAAAATATATGCAATACATACTTTTAATAAAAATATAATTAAACTTGATATGAAAAGAAATGGAGTTTAAACATAACATAGTTATATATAAGTCTGATAAACAATTCCACTGGGCATGCAAAAGAAGATCCCTGGGCACTCTTACTAGATATAGTTGATGGTGATTTCCCCCAGAGACTGGGAGCTGATAGGAGGGTGTGGGCATTTCAGTCATCTGTGAACATTGAAAATGAACCTTCCTTTGTAACCATCATTTGGATCAAGGGATGAACATGGTTATTAGCCCAGAAGCACTGTCAGTTCTCACCACAATCATGACTCCCTCCTCCTCTGGTCTGACTTCTCAGGCTACATATTCGTTTTGCCCAGTTAAGACTTCACATAGCTGGAATCATAACACACAGAACCATTCATGTACACCTGCTTTTGTTAAGTATTATGCTTCTTTGTGGTGTTTCACACAGCAAGGTCTCAGTCACTGTCATTAGTATAAATGCTTTAATTCAATAAATGTACTACAAGTTGTTCTCTTATCCTATCAGCGGGCATGTGGCTCATTTCAGTTTAACTAATGCAATGAATACAAACAGGTCTATATTGCCTGTTTTGATATTTAGTATAGTATTTCCTCCATCTCTGTTCTTCCAGACTTCTTTCAGTCTTCAGTAAGTATTTATAAAATTTTAATTCAGTTTCCGCAAGGAAAAATAAAACTTCCAGATTTCTGTTTGAGATTTCATTGATTCTATAGATCAGTTGGGTGAAGGACTAGCATCTTGGCAATATTTCCATCTGCAGTGCATAAACATGATCTAGTTCCATTTGTTTCGGTCTTCTCTAATTACAACAATATGTGACAGTTTTGTAGATAAGGATGCAGCATGTCCTACATTAGATATAGTTCTAGAAATTTGGGATTTTTCCTATGGTTAAAAGACTGAAATTTCATTGTTTTAATGATTTTATGATATGAGCATTATACTTGTTTTCTTACTAAACCATTTAATTCAAATAATTTACATGCAGATTCTTTTGCATTTTTCTACACATGAGAACACAGTCATTTTAAAAATCACATTTTGTGGTGGTTTGAATGTGAAATGTCCCCCATAACCTCATGTGTTTGTGATTAAGCCTCACACTCAATCTCCAGCTGGTGAACCCTTTGGGAGTTTGGGCTCTTTTGGAGGATGTGTGTCACCAGGGAGTTTTGGATTTTATAATCCAGCCCCACTTGCCTTTGCTCGCTAGCTCACCCTTGCCACTTCTTCCCAGCTGATTCGACAGGATGGAATGGCCTTCTGCCTGCTCTTTCCACGCTTCACCTTTCTCCACCATTTGCTTGCTTTATTTCACATGAACTCCTGGTAAATTGTCTTTGCTCGGATTTATGTGTAGGAAGAAGCTGACTTGCTAAAAATTTAGTTGTTTGACAGCAGTCAAGGTGTTAACTTCGGAAGGAAACACTTTGCTCTTCACGTATGTCCCCTACAAGGGTCAGAGACAGTGGTACCATGGCATTAGGTATGAAAATGTGGTTTAGAGATTTATTTTTTTAAGGAAGTCTGCTTTAAAATAAAAAAGTGTGTGTGTGTGTGTGTGTGTGTGTGTGTGTGTGTGTGTGTGTGTGTGGTGTCCATCCATGCTTGAGCATGCCAGTGTCTCTTGCCACTGCAAACAAATGCCCATCCAGTTTTTATAGGGGTGACTGGGTAATTGAACTCAGGCTTTGCAAACAAGCATATTTAATTACTAAGCAATCTTCCCAGCCCCTTTTGGGCTTTTCTTAAGAGGTAAAAAAAATCAATATTTAAATAGTAAAGTGAGAAGAGAATGGGGGAAAATATAACATAGGAATTAGAAGTACTGGGCTGGAGAGATGACTCAGTGGTTAAGGCACTTGCCTGTGAAAAGTCTAATAACCTGGATTCGACTCCCCATTATCCACATAAAGCCAGATGCATAAACTGGCACATGCATTAAGCAAAAGCAACAAATAGAAATAGAAGATACTATATCCTAAGTCAGTATTTCTTCCTGGTTGCTAAAATATGGCTACTCTCTTTCCTCTTGTATTTTATTATTATTTTTAAAATCAGTCTCCACCGGTGTGGGAGAGAGCTGGTAGTTTCACTAATTTAAACAAGTTAAGCATGTTCTTTCAGAGAGAAGAATTTCTATGGCTGAAGACCTCTTTCTGCCAGGCTTCCCCTGTTTGATTTCACAGGGTTGCAAATTGCACCACTATCTCTGGAGCTTGGTGGGTCAGTTAGTTTAGGCAAGGTTTTCTGTGTCTGAGACTCTCAGGTAGTGTCAAAAGTCCATCTTACCTGTGTTACCTTTTCTTATTCCCTCAGGATATGGAAACATGTTTTTCAACAGACTCCCTGTGATCCTGTATATATAGCTCCTTCCTGCAACAGCAGGGTGGGACTTTGAGGAACATTCAGGTTCTGAGTCCCTTATCATACTTCTGCTACTCCCTTCACAGTCTGTGTTGCTAGGGTTCCATTGCTTCCTTCTGGTCATTGTAACAAGTGCCACCACATGCTACCTGCTGTCCTGATCCCTTGTTCATCCAAGAGGGTGTGAATAGGGAGGTGGGATGAAAACCTCTTAGCTTCAAACTCCCATACCCCTCTTCTGGTACTATGCCTTCAGACCGCTATGTGCCACTTTCCTCTCTGGCATGCAGAATTCAGCCTCCGATGGGTCTCTAGCAGCATAGACCCTCTCAGCTTGGTACCTGAATCCTTAAACACACTTTCTTGGGAGGACCCCACTCAGTACATTCAATTTGGTATGACTGGTGGTCCTGGCTGTCTTCTTTATGAATAAAATCCCACTTAGACTTATTTCTATTTTCTATATGTCTGTGTTATAGTCAGTTTCTCCTTGCTGTGACAAACAGCAAACCAGAGGCAGTTTATGGAAGGGAAGGGTTTATTTTGGTTTACAGACTCCTGGCCAACATCAGGTGGACAATAGCAGCAGGAGAATGTGCCAAACATTGGCAAGGGAAAGCTGGCTATAGCACCAATAAGCCAGCCCCCAACAACACACCTCCAACAAGGTTCCAATTCCAAAATTGCCATCAGCTGGGGATCAAATATCAGAACACATAAGTTTATGGGGGATATGTGAATTGAACACCACATTCTTCCCTTGGCCCCAATAAAGTGATACCATACATGATGTAAAATGCAATGCATTCAATCCAACTTTAAAAGTCCCTGTAGTTTCTGTAGTTTTTATCAATCTCAATCAAGTTCAAACATTTCCATAGTCCAAGGACTTTTAGCTGAGCTGTAATACCAAAAAAAAGAAAAAAAACTTAATAATAAAGAATAAACAATTGTACTGCAAAATGGTATTGCAAAGAAATATTGAACCAATATAGGATTTAAAACAAATAGGGCAAACAACAAATTCTGTAGCTCCATGTCTGACAACTGTAACCAGTGACTAGTCTCTGGCATTCTATTCTGTCCCTGCAGCCTGGCTGCTCATACCCCAGGTATGCTCCATCAAGTGCCAGCAGCCATCCCATAGCCCAGGCATCTCCACTGGGTATCTACAGCAACCCATGGTTCATTCTCATAGCTCCATCAGGACTCCACACAGGTAATCCAACAAGCCTGCTTCATTCTGTCAGTGGCTATTTCAAAAAAAAAAAAAAACCCAAAACAATGTTGCAAATCCAATGACCCTCTTTCCTACATTTGTTATACTCTGTAGTACCAGGTGGGCTACCAATTTGTTAATCCAGGAGGAATAAAGCAAGACTTTGAAGAACAGGACACTCCTTCAGCATTCATGTCCCTTACTTCAAAAGAGCCTGCATACTTCCTGCTGTCCTAATGCAGATTACCTGGCCCAATCTCAATGGCTGTAATCTCTCAAACAATTGCAGCTGAATGGGCAGCAGTTTCAGCACAGAGATTTCCTTTCTTTCTGTGCCATCTCCATCTACTCATACCAGTCCATTTCTATGCAAAGCAACACTGCACACATTCTCAAGGACACAGGCAGGTTGAATGCAGCAAGCCTCTCACACAAACTGCTTCTAACCAAGTCCCTACAAAGTTTTTTCTTCCCCTCATAAGCAAAACCTCAGTTCTCAGTTCTTAAAGTATTCAGGTCTTCCAACTCTGTCCAGACTTATCCATCAAGCTGTGCTTTTAGAACTGCAAGGTGTTTATTAGACCAAGGATTCAAATCCTTCAACAATCTTCCTATAAATCAGTTTTAAAAGGCCAAAAGCCACACAGTCAGGTTTTCAGCAGTAATGACTCTACTCCTCGGTAACAATTTTCTGTTGTAGTTTCCCCTTGCTGCACCAAGTGTCTGACCAGAAGCAGTTTATGGGAGGAAATGATTTATTTTGGCTTATAGACTGAAGGGGAAGCTCCATGATGGCAGGGGAAATGATGGCATACACACACATGGACATAACCTCCTGGCCAAAATCAGGTGGACAATAGCAGCAAGATAGTATGCCAAACATTGGAAAGAGTAAGCAAGCTATAATACCAATTAAAGGTTCCAATATCAAAATTTCCATCAGCTGGTGGTCAAAAATTCAGGACACCTAAGTTTATGGGAGACACCTGAATCCAACCACCAAAGTCTGGTTCCTATTTCTCTATTGGTAAACACCACCATAATTTTTAAAGACAGAGTCTCATGTTGTATAAACTGTCCTCAAACTTGGTATATAGCCAAGAATGTCTTTAAGCATTCTGATCTTCCTGCCTCCACTTTCTATGAGCTGGAATTATAGGAGTATACCACCATGCCCAGTTTTATGCAGTTGATTAAATCCAAGGCATCATGTGTGCTAGGTAAACACTATGCCAACTGAGCTCCATCCCTAGCTCTTTACTGGTGAACATTTTATCTTGACTTTGTCCACCTGATCTCACAGGCACTGCTTCTAACCCACGTCTGCTCCTTCCCTGTCTGTGCTACTATATTCTCATCACAGTAGTGTTATTACTGCTTCTAAAATTATTACAAGCATTTTGTTTTTAAAAATCATAGACATTATTAATATAACACAAAACTCTAATACCAGCACTTGAATGGCTGAGGCAGAAGGAGTATGAGTTTGAGGCCATTTTTGCCTACATACGTATCATATAGATAGATGATAGATAGATAGATAACTAATGGTACAATATTCTTCAAGATTAATTGAATATGTGGTAGTTTGATTAGTTATTCTCATGTTAGTCATTGAAACTTATCAAGATTTGAGTGATTGTAACTAATGCTGCACAGGCATCTGTTGTACATGAAGAGGTTCTATGACCTTGCCATTCTTTTTAGATTAGATCACCTAAAGCATTGGAATAAAGGAAGAATAGATGAATGAACTTAACCCATATTTTCAAAATGCATGAAAATCATTTTTAAAACATCTTTAAATATATAAAATGCAGTTTTGAGGGGAGGGGAGATAGTTTTCTTTGTTTTAAGGAGAAAGTATTCCTATAGAGCTAGACCTACAATGAAACAGATGAGGCCTGAGCCACAAGAACCCTCATTTGCCTTTTTATGGGCCTTAGGTGGATCCTCAGTAATAGGACTCCCCAGCTGTGTGTTGTTTAAGTTGCTAAACTGAGACATTTTAACCTTAATTTATAAACCTGTTGTCTTGTCCTATTCTCGTCTACTTCAACACATTTCCAACAGGGTTGGCAGTTTTGAAATGTTCATGATCATTTGGGAGATAGTCTGTGCAATCAGCTTTCCATCACTGTCAAAACACTTGTCACACAAAATTTTAAAGGAGAAAAGGTTTATAGAGTCACTATTTCAGATACTTCAGTCTCTGGGCATGTGGTGAGATAGCACATCAGGTGAGCAGAGGATGTGGCAGAGGAAACTGATCCTCTCATGGCAACTGGAAGACAAAGAGAAACAGGAAAGGGCAGGGTCTAAATGTACCCTTCCAGGGCATATCCCCTTCTCACACCAAGCCTCGCTTCTTAAAGGTTCCACCACCTCTCGGTAGCACTGGAGGCTAGGATCCAAGCCTTTAATGATAGATAGATAGATAGATAGATAGATAGATAGATAGATAGATAGATAGATAGATCGATCGATCTTCAAAGGACACTTATCCAACCTCGCATGTTGAATACCTGTGATGGTTACTCTTAGTTGTCAACTTGATTGGATTGAGAAACACAGAGGAGATTAGTGAAGAACACTTTAAGTGTGTGAGAGAGGATTTCCTAAAACAATTAGATCACTAGAGCTCCAACCTAACAAATGGTTTAAATCCATCAATGGATTAAAGATTTGCACATATTGTTAGGAGGTGGTGAAACTGTACAAGGTGAGGCCTGGTTGAAGGAAAGAGATGACTGAAAATGTGTTTTTGAAAGGTATATTTTGCCATGACTTTTTCCTGTCTCTCTCTCTCTCTCTCTCTCTGCTTGTAGGCTACCATGATGTGAGCTTCTCCGTTCTTCAATGCCCTCTCTGCCATGATGGACAAAAATCTCTGAAACTCTGGCTGAAATAACAACTTTCTCCTTCAAGTTGTTCAGTCAGGTATTTGTTACATTGCCAGTAAAACAGACTACACTGTACTTAATTTTCTTTTGTTATAATTTTTCTTAAAGGGAGCTCCAAAGATTTTTACAAGCTTTCAGTTCCTAAAAAGCTTGCATCTTCCCTTGAACGTCCACTGAAGATATTAAAATTATGGAAATCATGTTCCCAGCCAAGCAAAACTGGTTTGAGGAAATCACGCATTCAGTCACAGGGCAGCTCTTGGAAAGAAGAACATGATGAAACATCTTGAAATGCTCTGCTGTTGAAAGCTGCCTTTCCTGGACAGATGGACTAGAAGTCTGCCAGAGGCTAGGCTCTTGGAAGAAAGGAAAAGGTTCCATCAGCATACTTGCTCTGAATTCCAGGGACAAGACCCAAGTTCCTTTCATCTGGATGGCTGTGCCCACAGCCCTTGACACCATTCCAGTGGTCAGTGTATAGACAGGGCTCCTCAAGGCATCATGCCAGGGACAGGGCTTGGTGACACTGAGGTCAAGCATACACAAGAGCAGAGTTCAGGACAGTCAAGATCGGGATTTGAAAATCCTATATCCCCCCATCCCCATGCTCCATCCTTTGGAGATGCTAAGGTAAAGGACATGAAGAAGAAACAAATCCCAATTCTGTTCTTACACACAACTCTATGGTATATCCAAAGTCTTTTGTCACTTTTTCTCTTAAAGAAACTAAGAATAAGAGTAAAGCACATTAAGGAAGAAAAGACACGATGGTACTAACATGTAAGTTCCCTTAGAAGTATAGAGAAAATGTGTAGAAAAAGCACTTAAATCTGGAAGCACATGTCCTCTTTGGTTATTGAGAATGGTCTCAATTCTCAACACATCTCTCCTTCTGTCTTAATTTGGGGTTCTAAACTGGTGGTGCAGACTTCTCTCCACTGTTCCCTATCCTTCTCATCGTAAAGAAGGACCAGAGAGAAGACAGGATCTGAGTTTAAGAGTGAAGAGAAGCACAAGAAGCAGGCTGGTGGAGACTATAGTCTTCCCTTTCATATTCTTGAATTTTGATTGCATTCAAAATTTTAATGCATTTTGATGCATCAAACTAAAATTCAGTTATAACTCTGCACAGGTGATTAAATAAACAAGCCAATGCTTTCCAGAAACCAACTTCAAAACCCCCATGGATCACAGTTTCTCTGTATCCTACAACACACACACTAGTACCCATTAGCACTCCAATGCCATGTCAAAGGGCGTTTCCAACCCCAGACTTGCAGGGACGGATAAGTCTCTCCTAGTCCTTGGAATGCAATTACAATTAAGGTTGACAAAGGAGGGTGATATGCAGTAGTGGCAGGTTTCTTCAAATTTATGTAAACATTGTCTGCAGGGAGATGCAGGACACTAAGATCAAAGCATCCCCTTCATATCAGTGCCTGAAACTCTAAAAACTCCTTGAAGATCATCTGGCCTGTGTGGACACAAGCAGCTGATAAAAAGCTCCTCATACGCTTCTTATCTACCTCCACAAGCACAGATTGCCCCAAAGCTACAATGTCAGGGAACTAGCCACAAGAAGCATCTTGGAGCCATAGGCTGGAACAGGCTTCCAGAGCACTTTCAGCAGGTGAACTGGGCGCAGGAAGGACCCAGCTGTAGGCCTTCTCCATGTATGAACTACACGTGTTCTCTGGTGTTCTGGGCTACATTTATTACATCTGGTCTAAAGAACTTCCATGACTCCCAATCAGAAGCCAGAAGGCTGCCAGCTCCTTGTGGAGAGTGGGCGGAAGGAGTGAGGAGGAGCCTATGTCCTTGGGACTCTGTGACAGCATCATGTGGCAGCTACCCACATAAACATGCACATGCACACAGTAAGAGTGATGTTCATATAAAGGAAAAACCAAACTGTCCATCTGATGGATTGCTCAGGGCTTAGGAGAGATCTGCCCAAGTGCTCTGGATTCACAGGACGCAGCCAGAAGAGATGAGCCTTCAGTTGCCTCTTGAAGTCAATCTTCTGATCTATTGCTCCTCTCCTGCAATTAGCCACCCAAGGAAGCAAAGGCCTGGGAAGCTCCTTGCCTTTTCCAGCCATGAGAATGTGATGACAAAAGACGGAAAGAAATGAGGAGGAAAGAAGTCAGGAAATGCAGTGCCACTTCTAAAAGGACTACAACTTCTTTAGAGGTGCATCGAGAAGGAAAGAATTGCATGGATAGAGATGAGAAAGCAGCAATTTAGGCACATTGTCGAATCCAAGTGAGTCTATGGATATTCTCTATACATTTCTTCAAATATTTCTGTATGTTTAATTTTTTTAGTAAAATGCTGGGAAGATCCTCTTGTATAAAGTTTTTCTGAACTACACATGTAATTTTAGATTTTAATAGCTATCCACTGTCATTGTAGGAAGGCTATTTCAAAAATTTT